>WJFA01002318.1:0-16465 GCA_009870155.1 Pseudobourletiella spinata | reverse complement strand
GTCTAACTTCCGGGTTGTCTCAAAAATTAGTTCGAATTATCTCTAAATTTAAATATTAATTTTAATTGTTATAATTGCTCGAATGCAAATAAAATTATAGCCACCCTTAGTTTTTCATACACTTCGACATGAATTTTTGAGAGGTCATTTATGGTCGGGGAAGTAACTTCAAACTTTCATATCCATTAGAAAATCGATATCGACATGTTTTTCGTGTACTTCGATGAACTTACAATTAAGTAAATGTTCATTCATAATAATAAATTATTAGCAAGTAGCAGCTACTAATCATAATTGATAATTAATCGGTTATCTGTACGAGAATTGATGTAGGTGGCCTTCGCTTTCGGGGACATTGGTTTTATAGTCAGGTCAGGCATTTATAGTTTTATTCAAAGTATCAGTTGGGGATAACTCAATGAAAAGAAAATGACGTGATATAGTAAATGACGATGAATCTCTAAATGCACAAAAAAAAGTTTCAGTGATTGTTTGGTGAAGTGATTTTCGTCGTTATGGTGAAGTGAAGAAATAGTGAGACTATATACATAGCATTTACAGGACGCTGCAGAAGACGACTCGTGTTAACTACAAGAACCTCAGGTAGGACTCTTCAGCTATCGAAGGCACGGCTACAAAGATATTGTGCAAAGCACAACTGGCCAAATAAGATTCGTCGAAACTCAACATCTCCAATTTCCATGACATGAGATTCTGATAGTTATTTTATGATGAATATACCTAATTAAAGCAATTATACCCGTGACTTTGTCATTTGCTGTAGTACCAATTCATAAATATTATGGGATAATGAAATGTTCCTTGTTATCTTTATTACTCTCATTACATTAATGCAACATAACGTCAGAAGAATGGCGTCCAATGGAATGGTTTCTATATTATTAGCCTGTACATTATTCATTCCATCAACCTCTTTTTTCCATTCCAGGAAGACAGCATAGCTCGAGCAAGATAAAGAGGAATATTCCAGGGAGTACAGGTCCCCTGCCTTTATAACACTGTAAATAAAATCTGAACCAGCAGAATTTCATTCCATGCAGGACATCCAGACTTGAAAAAAGTATATTGTTGTACGAGAGGCATTGAAATCGGCAGCCTTGCCTGGGCTTTTGATCCAAATTAAAGTAATACGACCATGACCATTATCCTATAGTCCGAAATGGTAAGTGTAAATGAGGTCTAATTCTGTTTCATGGAATGCGAAGAGTTAATCCACATTGCTTTAAGAATTATATTGTAATGCTAATGGGTTAAGTCTCAAGATTCGAAAGTTATAATTATCATAGGCATCTGTGACATAACATAATATCATTGCAGCGCGTATGGCCATATTACTGAGTGGTACTCAACATCGAAAAGGCTATACGGTGAGCCACGGGAGCGACCGTGGGTCTGGAACATGATAATATTGCAGCAAATGATCATAACGCTTAACATGTGAATTTGAGTTCAATTTGTTTAAGAATTGAGAATTTTATCGATTAACATTAAATATTAGTAAGATTCTAAAACTTTTTTTCTAAAGATATCGTCATTTCGCAACAACTGCAAACATGAGAATGCTAAAAAAGTTTTCTACTTTTCATATTGCTTCCTTAACTTGGTAGCACGGTGAGCACCTGAAGCTGTAGCAGCTGTAAACATTGCACTTTAGTCTACTTTTAGTCGTGAAACATGAGAACATACAGGGTGTTCCAAAATGAATTGAATATCGAAATTGTTTGCCCAAAAGTTGAAATTTTCAAAACAGGAGCACAACTTTATTTTTCAGCATTCTAATAGGTCATCCAGTACCCGAAACCTGTCAAACCTGTGCGACTTTTTCGTAGTTTTGTTCGAAGTGACATTTTTTATAAACATTCAAAGGGAAAAGGGATTTCTTGGGTACGTTAAAATCCTTATGGAAAATCTCATAAGAAATGTTAACATTGCATAGTTCCAGGCTCTCAAGACAAGCCCCCCAGAAGTTTGGGTTGGGACCTCAGGTAGAACCAAAATTGATGCACGTAGATCGAAGCTGCAGCAAAAGACCTATCCGTGCCATCTGGTGTAGGAACTACACGGAAAGGCATATAATACCTTTCTGTGTAGGAACTATAAAGCAGGAAAGGTCACCGTTGCGATAATATTAAAAGAGCATGTGACTTAAAACGTGCTATAACTTCGGAATCGGAACCAACCAACAGATTTAAACGAATATGGTACCGAACAAATACTTAAAGCTTCAGATTTCGATTGCGATCACATTCATTTTCCGAAGTTGATGCGTTCGTGCACCAGAGGTAAAATAAATGTGACATCATTTTGGAACATCCTGTATATATTGATAAAGGCAAGCGAGAAATGAGCATGCCATATACAAATCATTTGCATCATCATTACTAATTTCGACATACTTTCACAGAATCCCATCAACACACTCCTGATCCTCATGCACTTTCAGTATGGTTATAAGTAGTACCAGAGCGCAAAGAGGTCCGTTTATGACCTGCCACAATGATGGGAAACAAATTAATAACAGTGACAGTGCTATTGATCGGCATGGCATCTGCTATCATAGCGAGAAGTTATACATCAGGTACTCATAAGCAGTTATACAACGATTTCCATCATATCACTAGCCCCCTACAATCATCATCAAGTTCCGAAAACAACAGTGGTTCGGTTTGTTGTACAGGTGTCGACTACGAAGGGTGGGTAGGGAAATGCAGTGAATGTAAAATAAGTGTGAACGAGCCCAGGCTGGAAGAATTTCAAAGATACAGATTACTAACACGCCAGAATGGAACTAGTGTAGCAACGTTCGCAGCTCCTGGTATCCCCTCTCCAGCGCTTATCAATCAGTATTTCCAAGACGCCCTTCCCGCTTACTTTAAGATCATGCACGATTGCATGGAAAATACACTTCTTGTTCGCACATTGATTGACCGAGTGAGCTTAAAATTCGGATGAGAGTCAACAACTCAACAATGAATTCGTGGTATATTTAATTAAAAATTTGTCTCTTTTAGATACGTCAGGGCGGTTCGCAAAAAGAAGTTGAGACCCTCATGACAAATATTTGCTCTATATCAAAGTATAACCAAGTAGTTTGTGCGGGGTTAGCAAAGAGATTTGCTCCAACAGTCTACTTCATAGTCAAGGGCAGACCAGATCTAACTCCGGAAATATCTGTGGCGACAGTTTACCAGTCAACTGGGTGCACCACTTCGTCAAGATATAATGACTGGACAATTCCTAGAGCTGAAAAAAATAATGTCGCTAATAATTCGAGTGAAGAACAGTTGACAATCTCTGTTGAGTCATCAACTCCAAGGAGGAGGCACCCCAAGACCTCTGTTTCCACCGAACAGGTTTCAATTAAAACAGAGCGAAAACCACCTCAGTTCACCAGGACGCGTAGTATCAGTGGCATCAGACCACCCGTTTGGAATAACTTCTTCAAAGACACGGGATCCCGACCACTAAAGATTGTTCATTTAACCGATATCCATGTAGATTTAAAGTACGAAGTTGGCTCAAACGCCGCCTGCTCCAACAAAATCCTTTGTTGTCACAAAACGGATGGTAATCCCAGAGATCCGAGTGTGAGTGCTGGACTTTGGGGTCACCCTGGGAAATGCGATACTCCACTGATCACTTTGGAAAGTGCATTGAAGCACATACGAGAAACGCACAGTGACACCGACCTCTTCTACATGTCTGGAGATCTTATACCTCACAATATGTGGTATACGACTAGAGAAGAAAATACAAAAACCATTGTAATGCTAACTGAAACAATCCGAAACTATCTTCCAAATGCCACGATCATTCCTATATTTGGAAACCATGAGCCACACCCAGTGAATATGTGAGCATTTATTATACAGAAACAAATACTTTCATATGGCCCCAACACTAAACACGGACTATTTCCTTTTCAGGATCAGCCCACCAGAAGCCCCTCCGCTTACGAATACACGATGGATACTCAACGTAACATATCAGAGTTGGCTGAATTGGATTCCGGCTTCAAGTGCTGAAGAGTACATGAACAATGGACATTACTCTGTTCGATTAAGCGACAAATTTCGAATCCTCGTTTTCAACTCCAATGTTTGTTTCGGCTTCAATCTGTGAGTCAATTCAGAGATAAGTGAGTTTAACAAAATTCAGTGATTTTCTGCATTCACTTCATCAGGTGGCAACTGTACCGTATAAACGAGTCACGAGACCAACTATTATGGCTTCGGGATGAACTCGAAAAATCCAAAGCTTCTAAAGAACTCGTTCACATTGTAGGTCACGTGCCACCTGGATACATGGGATGCGCCAAAGTTTTTAGCAGAAATTATTATCACCTTGTTGCAAGATACAGTTCCATTATACGAGCCCAATTTTTTGGCCATCTTCACTCAGATACCTTTAAAGTATACTATAGTCCAAATGATAAAAGCTTACCTATAGCCTCTCAGTGGATCTCCCCATCATTAACGCCTTACAGAACTAACAATCCGGCCTACAAGGTATTTTACGTAGATCCATCGTCCATGGACGTCACTGATTACGAGACTTACGTTCTGAACTTGGAGAAAGTCAACTCTGAAATCATTCTGGAACCCGAATGGTACCGTTTCTACTCGGCGTCTGAGGCTTACGGGATTCCAGATGTCCGGCTTCCTAATTTGGCATCTCTGGTTTCTAAAATGGCAAAAAACGAGGACTTGTTTTTAAAGTACTACAGGTATAGTCCCTATTTACTTTACGTTGGAGTTACGCACTTTTGGAGATGTCACGAAGGGACCAAAGGATTATCCTAAGTCATTAACGCATATATTTTTCCACGTGATAATTGATATGAACAGGCTGAAACGATTAATTCGTCAATCAACTACTAAAATAAAATTTTACCAAATCCCAGATACATGAAAAAGGCCGTTTACGCCAGGCAAGCCAAAACATGCCAGACGTACTGCAGGAAGCGTATACTTTGCCGAATCGTTCAACCGTATTTCCAAGCTGATAAGGAATGTAATCTGATTCAACTTCAAGTTGATGGCGGAGTTATTCCACTGTACGACCAATACTCGGATGAAGTATAAGTGGAATATTATACTACTAATTTAATTTTAGAATTGATAGTTTGTAAATACTTGCAAGAAATAAACATAATGATTTTGAAACTTCAACTGTCACATCGGATATCCCAGGTTGGTTCACTTTTAGATTAATTTAATACTGATAACAATTTTTACAATTGCGCAATTTAGAAAGAAGATGTCGAATCTTAGAACTTTTCCTCAAGTGATGGTGTTTGTTATGCTATTATGCTTTGTGCAAAATTTTTTCTACAGTTGAGCCACACTCGGTACAACTTGAACAGAAGGCTTCAAAAGCTAGTTTCTCAAGCTGCAACTTAGCCTCAGTAAATAAGGATAGGCGCTGCTCGGCTTCCTCTTCCATTTCGTCACATTGATTATCTTCGGTGGTTCCGTTGTAAGGATCGGCATCCTCCATGTATTCATGAAATGACTGTTGCTGTAAATCATACTTAGGTTTTCGAAGAGGAAAGCCCGAGGTCTTCGAGAATGACGTTGACTTTTCGGCAACGTTGGGAAGAGAATCTTCCGCTTCAAAGACTTTTTCCGCTTCAGTAGCGTTATAGGCAGAACAGACCTCGGAATCTTGATGTGCCTCACAATACTGTCGTATTCGGAACTGGCTGAAATCTCTTTCAAGTCTTTCGGCCTCCGCAGGTGTTGTGATCTTGGCTCGAAGTTTCTTGAGCGTTCCCAGAAGTCCCGAGTCCCAATTCCAGTCATTCTCCTCCGGGAAAAATGGAGCTCGGTTCCGGTCGTCGATAATGTCGCGGTAAACTTCTTCAAAGCAGTTTCGGTTGTGGAGGACGACACGGTAAAAACCGTTGACGAGGTAGGCCACTTCGTACATCACTGGTGATAGCGTAGAAGGAAGTGCGGCATGATACTCGTGTGCTGCTAAAATCACTTCTTCAGCATAATCGACGATTCTTCGGATGATAAGATTTCGAAAGTTATTTTCCGGATCAGCAACTTTTGTGACACTGTCTTTGATTTGGGCTCGCTCCTCGGGGGACATGGAGCGTTTCAAATATTTAGCAATAATCTTCTGAGTGGCTACAGCAGTCTTTTCCGCAACATTTTCCAGGCACCGTTGTAGCTTTCTTAAAAGCAATCGGCGAGAGATATGCGTGATTCAGTTTGTCAATCAATTTAAAATTATTTGGTGATGTAACTATGAGGGCAATCGAATACTTACACTGCATCGCTTGTTTCACGTACTGGAATTAGAAGTTTGATATAACGACTGAAAACTTGGCGAAGTGTAGGTGGTGGAGTTTTAAAAATTTTATGAAATATTTTCCCCATTTCCAAAATGATTCCTCCGACTATCCCAATCTGCTCGAGTGATTTCCTGAACTCCTGGAATCGCTCAATGTCCTCAAATAGAGTCTGAAAAAGGGGATTGAAATCTATGGCGCGAAAATAAAGAGCTAAATGTTTTGCTAACCTCTGGCCACACTTCGCTCGTTGTCCAGTTCAAAATTTCCCCGTAGGCCTTCGCTATGACCGTTTGCGCATCACGTACGCCGACTCGATGACGAAGTAGCCAGGCACGAGTCGCTTTAAGTCCATCGTCATGGAGTCTATATTCGAGTTCGAGAAAGTCGGCAAACTTTTTCCGTTCGGTTTCTATTACCATACGGACGATAACGGGCCTGTACAAACTAATGAAGAAGTTGTCCATGTCGATCTTCATGTTGTCAATAAGCTTGAAAATCGTTTGGAAGAGTAGGAGTGGCTCCTTGATTTGTCGAACTTGTTCCACTTCCTTATCTCGTGAGGGACAGCACACCTGACCCAGCACTTCGAGGGCATACCCGAGGTAACACTGTCAAACAAAGGAAATGAAAGCAACTTACGAAGCAGGCGGTCCCAGACTGACATGACGAAATTTGATGTAGAAACTAAAAAGTATCTACAACAGTCACTGTGTGTCACTGCAGAATAGCTTCAATTAAAGCCAAGGATGTCTGAAATTATTTATTATACGATGCCCTCAAATCTTCAAATCGGATAACTGGTTACAATTCTAACTAACACGATCGTCGATAGTAGCGTGACATCCAAAGCGCAAACGAATTGACAGTCTGAATTCGTGGCAAGGAACTCACTGTACAATTAATGGTGTGATCAAAAGGTTCACGTTATGTTATACCGAAAGAGCAGTCGTATGTCTGCATCCCCATCCGTTTCAGCTTTGGATGACCCATTTGATTATAGGTTTTCTGATATTTTTAGAGAGTTTTTCTATGGATGACAAAATACGAATATCAGATAAATGCAACACTAAGTTTCAATTCAATGAGTGGTAAATCTAACGATTTCAGACTTTCTTGAACTAACAAGGGGAGATTCTCAGGTGTCCGTGGCGCACAGCACCGGCACCCTATGCAGTGCAGAGCTTATCCATAAAGATAGCCTCTTGCAAAGCAGTAGGTGCGGAAACTCAAGTTTGACCTAACTAGAGGGTCACAAAGTTTTGGGGTCAAATTGTGCAAAGGGGGAGTTGGATACGTGCAAACTGAAAAATCCCATGTTAAATCCCATTAGGATTTTTCAGTTTTGGATTTTGAGTGATTTTTGAAAACACGCTCAAAACCGGCTCTACTGCTGTTGTATTTGGGTATTATCCACTTAGAGAGTTAACAAAACCAACATTTTTCATTTTCTGAAAATTTCACTGCCTTGAGGTAAAAAAAGTTTCGAAGCCAATTTTCGTCCCATGACTCACCGTGTGTATTAATGCGGACTCACTTGAAATGGAAAACTGGAAAATCCTTATAGGATTTAACATGGGATTTTTCAGTTTGCACGTATCCCCCCTTTGCAAATATTGACCTCAAACTTTGTGAAGGGTCCAGAAGGGTCAAATCTGAGCTTCCGCACCTACGGCTTTCAGAGACGCAATCGTTATGGGTGAGCTGCGCGTTGCATAGGGTGTCGGCTTTGCGCGCTGCGGACACCTGAAAAAGTTCCCTTGTAAGTTTGACAGATTAGTTTGGAACAATATGCATGGAAGAAATCGATTTCTGTAATGCTAAATTTACATCGTAGTCCAGAGGATCCGTTGCTGCTTCCTTGCTTATTCGCTCCAAATCAAGAACTTGGTGAACTTGTTCACGTAACTCATGATTGTGCGGCATCATCAACGATATTAAGGACTAAAAGTAAATCAAATAACATTTAAGTAACTTTGCAGTTTTGTGAGACAGTTCAAGTCATACATTTATGAATGACTCACATCCTTCAACTCTGCAAGCAAGGAAAGTGAAGCTGGGTAATGGCCGTTTTGACTTTCAGCTTCATCCGCCACCAGTTCCCATGCCACATCTGTAACATTGGCTACAGCTTCAGTTTTCGGCCTGAAATTTGAAGATAATAGACAAACGTCAGCGACATAGAATTATTTCTTATAGCTGATTTGAGTTTTCGTACAGCTTCTTCAATCTAAAACACCGATTGATGGCAATCTCATGAGCGACATGTAGGTTCGTAAATGCTGCCATAATGTTGCTGTTCTCATCATGAGGAATTCGCTGCAGATTCGTTACTCTGGAGGTCATGCTAAGGTCCACTTTTAAGTTCTCCATGGATTCCGAGCGCAGTCCTTGGGAGCGACTTGAGATAAGAGATTTGTTGGAACTTCTCTCCCGCGGTTTATCCTCAACTGCCATGTTCGTCGTTATTTGTGGAAGAATACTTTTGCGTTGTATCTGAGTGGCTGACGGTGGCAATGTTGGGCATGCCTCACAAAATTCCTGGTCTCGATTCGCTCTCTGGCTGATTGAAAGACAAGTCGTAAAAAAACTTGTGATGTGATCGTTCAATTCACTGACACATCATATTGGCTGCGTACGTCAGTGATTTCAACTTGTTTTTAAATTCTAGGCGAATTCTCACGACCGTCGCTTCCGAATGAGGAATTTCCTCATTTTCGTTAAACTGTTTGTACCCCGGCAGTTTGATGGTGTTATAGCTCATTTTGGGCGAGATTAAAGTAGAATCTTGAGCTTGAATTTGGACTTTTGATTTACCTTACAAAGTATATATGAATTGGATTTCTTATCACAGTTCGTTCTACATTAATTACGCTGGTCTCTTTCAAAATAAAATTACGCTGTGGACCTAAAATTACAAATTACGAATCAAAGATTTATCAATCTAGTATAGTGCTCTGCCACAGAGATTGTGCAGTAGCCGTAGTGAAATTTGTAGTTTACGGCCAAATTAAGGCACTTGTCACTTTTAACTGAACCAACTACATATATATATATATATTGTCACCATTGCTATATGTACCTAAATTAACTTGTGTATATGACTACGCATTGTCATATACACACACACCTGAAATAATTTAAGTGTAATCAGTATAGTAATATGCATTGAGTTTTAAAAAATGATGTAATCTGTAATCAGGTTACCGAGTCGATAATCTGCAGCTATTTTTCTATATCTAATTTCAATAAAGAGAATCCACGAATATAAATTGCCAGAAGGTTACCCAACACTAAAGCATGTTCGGTCAAGTCACTATGGCAACTAGCTATTTGCATTGTATTGTAGAAGTAAGGTGAAGCGACGCCGGTTTGGGGGGGCCTACACTATCCTAACCCTAAAGCCTTTCTCCCTACTAACGCCTAGTTCCTAAAATATTCAAATTATAAACTTCACCGATTTCATTTGTGGTAAATTTCACATGGGGTTTTCCATAAGCATTTTACTGATCTCAAGAATGTTTTTTCTCCCAAGGGTCTCTCTTTGGTGTTTTTCAACAAATTCACTTCATATAAACCAGTACAAAAATGCTGCGGAATTGATTTGTCTATTGTTTTTACTCAAGTATGCCGAAAAATCATGATTCTGCGTTTTATCTCTCACAAATATTTGTATTTGGATAAATATTTTCAAAGATTCAAAATTTTTGAAACTTGAATTCATGGTGATAAACTTGTAAAATAATTTTTTGAATAAAAATGTATTTTTTAAAATTAAAAAATATTCAATAAACCTTGTTTTAGAAAAATATCGATTTTGAAATTTTGTATTTTTTTGAAACTATAAACCCAATTATTGATATTTTTAAAACATATAACGTCGCTGAACCGTCATCCTGCTAGCTGCCTCGTTTAAGTTAGCGCACTCGACCAGTACCAGTACCAGTGCGTAGATGAGCGGTTGTGGGTACCGTCACACAGTGCTGTGAGAGATAGATGTCGCCATGAAAGATAAAATATAGATAAAACCTTTGTATTGGATCTTGAAATGTGAAAAATGGAAGATACAATTTCCAGCTTCAAAGATAGATATCAAAAAAAAAATTTCAAGCTTCGAAGATAAAAATCAAAAATTAATTTTCAAGCTTCAAAGATGAGAGATACTTTTACCTTTGAATTCAAGATATCCCTCAATTCATCATAGGTTGGTAATTGGTAAAAATGTTTAATGATAGAAGATAACTTTTGAGGCCTCAAAGATGAAAGATACATTTATATTTCATCTATCAATCTTATCAATCAATCAAGTTATCCCTCATGTTCAAAATTATCTTTCAAAGTACTGCTGTCACATCAGGAGTGTAGACGCAAATATGCACCATAAAAATTCTATGCTCACTCCGCAGGATGCCATCACAATGATGCTAATGTAAAGAAATGATAAAAGTAATGATGAAATAGTCTGCAAACATTTAATTCGAGCACATGAGTGGTACAGCGCGAAAGCTGAGATTAGATAAACACATCAAGCCAGCCGTGGTTTAAGTTACTACTCCGTTAGTCAGAACTTGACATCCACTACGCTGGAGGGGATGGCTTTCAGTTACGCGCTACGCAGTGACCCGTCCGCAGCACCGCTGTAGCTGCATGCATCTATCTTGGGCTCCCATTGCTGTCAGCGAGTCTAATGGTATCATTTGTTTGCACATCCTTTCACACTGACTTCCGAAATTCTTCCCACTCGTCATGAAGTTTTACTCGACGTTCTGAATTCTTGGAAATGCACCCGCGCAGGCTGCTCAACTTAGTGACATTCTATGCAATTGTTTTGATATTGCTTCTTGCCGTCATAGTCTTCCACACTTACACATACAGTAGCACTTACAATGATACTCCCGTCGTAATACAACTCAGCTTACTGAGTGAAAATTCAGACACAAATTTCGTCAAAGCGGGCAGGATCATGGATGGTACTGCCGAGAGAACAGCGTTTCAACAAACAGTTGTCACAGATGACCCGGTGGATTCCTCACGCGGCTACGATGACTACGGATGGCATCCGGATCGATTAGGAACTGGGATCGGTCCAGAATTTTACCGCCTTCCAGACCCGTGGCAACGAGGATGGAATGTGAAACCGGATACATTGGAGCAAATTGGAAAACGGTATGCTTTATGATTAGATTAGATAATGTAATATAGAAGTTGTGGTGAACAGAAAAGGATCATGTTTATTCGCCCAGGACACCAAAGAAGATTCTACTGTACGATTCTTTCAAATGGTGGCAGTTCGACGGAATACTTAACTGCCCTGAAATTTCGCACTTGAGTTGTGAGATGTACGACATGGGGTTTCGTGCGTCTGGATCTGAGAGCAAAATCCTCGAGGGTATGGATGCAGTGATTTTCGTGCGGGATTTCGCTCACAAAGAACATGTAGAACCACTGCTGGCTCTGAATCCAAACGTGACTGGCATATTTTTTACGATGGAGTCTCCCTACGGAGCCAGCTTCCGAGTCTCACTTAATCCGAGAAGAAGCCGTCTAGCGTCGTATTGGCGGGGTTCCGACATCTACGCTCCCTACTCTAGATGGTTGTGCAACGACGCAGCCATCTCTACACCTCCTAAAGGTACGTATGCTTATTAAAGAACCACCATCTATGCATTAGTCAAACAACGCAATGCGACCTTACTATTTAGTGTGCTAGTTTTTGACCATTTTATCATGGCATGGATGTTTTAGAAAAGCCTTACGAATGTCAGCTAAAGAAGTAGCTGTAACAACTATAAGAGGTTCTTCAGTTCTGTACACTCTTTGTTGCAATGCGTGGTGATTTTGGTTGTGTCGCAACCAAATAATGCTGAGCATATATCTGCTAGTAGACCGGTTCATGAAGTCGTGTCGTGGGTCATGGGAGTGTCAGTCAGTTGGCTGAGTACTTGGAGGACTATTTGACTGCGAAATCTGTTGTATTCATTTCGGAGATGAATGAAATTTTTTTTAGCGGAACATAAGCTACTCGCTAACGCGTCGTAAAATTCTAAGTGTTAGTTCTGGATTCTGGATAGCCATTTACAAGCCTATCTAATCTAAGCTATGCCGCTGCTTAGGTATAGTATTCACATGTGTGATATCATACTGGCAAGTGCAGCTGGAGGCTTTACTTTCCTTCAAAATGTTTGTAGCAGCTTTGACGATTTAGCTTTTCCTTTAGCGTTGGCATTGATTAACAGCCAATATCTGGTGTAGCTATTCAGGTAATGACATAGAATATCTTACCTGAATTGCTGTAACCTGAGTTTACGAATCGTAGGTCGAAACTTTGCCGACGGCAGGACTAAAATGGCAGCCATTGTTGTTAGCAACTGCCACTCGCAAAATGATCGTCTAGGGCTTGTGGTAGAACTGCAGAAGTACATTAAAGTAGACGTCTATGGCCGTTGCGGGAGCCCATGTACAGATGACTGCTTCGATATGCTGCAGAAACACTATAAATTCTACTTAGCGTTCGAAAATTCCAACTGCAGAGATTACATTACGGAAAAGTTTTACTGGAATGCCCTGAGGTAAGTGCATCTTTGATTATCTGACCTCTCTTTAACTTGATTTTCTACTTTGTCTCATGTTATCAAGAAAGTGTATCGACGGTTAAACTGCAAAAGCCAGCAGGCGTTTAAATTTGTCCACTTCCAAAGACGGTTATGCATCAACGGTCATAATTCCAAACGGCAAAGTCGACTAATATTCTCCGCGGCGTTACGATAAGAGCTTCAAGGAGCTCAACTGTAGTTGTAAATTGGATTCGTAGTGTGCAAATAATCAGTCCTAAAAGTATGAGGGTCTGTTCTATTTAAAACCTAATTTTAAATTTCGGTGCTGTTTCAGCTGTTACAATCGGTTTTAAGATGATAAATTACCAATGTTAGCTTTTGTATTTTACCCGTCGGCATGTCTTCACAGGCACGAGCTCGTACCAGTAGCCCTTGGAGCCCATCCGGATGACTACAAAGCAACAGCCCCGAAGGATTCCTTCATCCTAGTAGAAGACTTTAAGACAGTCAAAGCCCTTGCAGACTACCTCATTTTACTCGACCGCAATGATTCACTGTATAATGAATATTTCAAGTGGAAGGGGACAGGGAATTTTTCTCCCCTGAGTTTTCTGTGTGAGGCATGCGCCTTTGTTCACAAGATAGACCAGGCCAATTTTAGTTCTATCTCCGACGAAACCCGGCGCACCTACTTGAACTCTGAAGACATATACATGGATTCGTCTTTTGACTGGTCACCTGATAATAGCATGCTCTGTCTAGAACCGAAACGCTGGTACTGGAATCCTTAATAGTGAACGTATTAATTAATGCATTGGGCATAACTAAGGAACCAATGCACGGATCTGGATCTCGACCATAATAGCAATCGGAATCCCAGAGCCTCAGCTCCCGATTAGTGGTAAAACCATTGATCTACGTTGAGGCGTTTCGGTTGTAGAGGGGAAACAAATGTGACATATAGTGTTGAAATATTCTGTATGTGATCAGACTTGGTAACACAAAAACGGCGCCAAATATGTACAAGAATCCAAAAACAACTGACACCGCAGATGCTCCCAACGGTTGTGCACCTCTTTATCGAATATCCTGTTCGAAAGGCCGCCGAGCGAATCAAAAAGGTACGACCGTTGCGCGAATCAAGTTAACCGAAATCGACTGTTTACCGAAACGTCATTTTATCCTCAGTTAGCCGAACGGCGGAAACGAACGAAAAAGCCAGTTTACCGAATATCAGCAGAACACATCCAGATGCATCATATAGATCGTGGAGAAAGAGATGATTACTGCAATTTCGGTTGAATTTAAAATGCAGCCCTGTGAATGTGAATCAAATACAAACATGTCCAGCGCACTAGGAGGCCCAGATTTTTAAATCAATGTGAATCAATTACTGGTGGAGTCTTGGAGCAGTCCATGTCAGAAATTTGTCTTACTGAGGCAAATGCTAAAAAAGAACCACAAGAAATTCTAAGAGCTGTAATATTAAGCAAACGGCTTTTTCAATGCTTTCTGTCATACGACAAAAACCGATATAATTTTACTTGAAGGAGAGTGTGATGATTTATCACTGCACTTATCGTACACGTGCTTCGACTGACATAACGATGCCGTTTGTAAGAAGAGATCCAGACCAGTCACGATAACAACAGTAAACAAGAGCTTAACCGTGCTCTCCATGACGAACCTACTCGGGATTTACAGGAAACGTAGAAGAAAACAACCCAATAACTAACGCCTTATTTCCAAAATTTACTGGTTCACTGAAATTTTAGATTTCCTATAAGGATTTTCATTCTTCAAGGAGTACCCACTCTGGTATTTTTCCTAAACTTTCACGATGATTCGACATTCGACCTAGTAACGATTCGCCCATTTGACGTTTCGACCATCTGCCTTTCGCGCAACTGCATTCGATAAATAGGATTCGAGTAACCGACTTTTTAGCAATTGACGGTCGGGCAACTGGCGAATCGAGCAAATGAATTCGGCATATGGACTTTCGATGAACGGGATATTCGATGTTAAAGAGTCGTACAATCACTACTGACACCAATAAAACTATTACGCACCTTCCTCGTTCAAAATTTAAGGTGCGTTATTTATCTATTCTGAGTTACATGCTTCTTGATTTATTTACATTATTTATGAATTAGTAAAGCATCTAAGCGTTTTCTCTGTTTTGATTTATTATCTTCTGCGCATTTCTGGCACAAGTATTCTGTACGAAATCAAGCGTCGTTGCTCAAGCGTAGTAACACAAACTTGGCTGAGATTTGACTTTGTCTTCATTCCATCTTGTACAACTCGATCACAGTCACAGTATATAGTTAAAGACCTGCAAAATTAAAAGGACGGGACATCTCCAGATACACCCTTTATAAAACTAGTACATGTAATGGGCGTCCCGGTCAATGTAGTTCCGCAGTGTCGGTCTTCATCAGTCACTCTCGTAGTTTATTTTTCACTTCAGACAGTACGTCCGGGTTTCGGAAATTGGCCTATTTTATTATATCAAATAGAGGCACATAATTTTTAGAGCTTACCAAATTTAAAATAATTGCAACAAATGCTACCCTCCTCCCCATCTAAGTCCGATTTAAATACGAATCAATTACAATGACTGAATATCAGAATATTTGATTACATACTATACTTTTATCAAGGTTTGTTCAAACACAAATCCTATTATTCCCATATTTTTCTACTTATCAAGAACAGCAAAAGTAAATTTAAGTGAACAGATTGGTTTGTTTTTGGCGAATTTACCTGTTATTACGACATTAGTTCTTTTCTCGTTCAAAGGGTGGTCCCAACACCTCATGCAAAACATATTTCATCAGTTGAATTGCAACACGGCAAATATCACCTAATTCCAGCTTCACCAAAACATACTTCGTCATTGCCATTTCACCATGGGAAAATCGAACCAAAACCAAATACACCAGAGCATACTGGACCAACACATAATTCCCCACATAAGATTTCACTAAGTTGTACTGTACCACACCACCACACTCCACCCATTCCTATTTCAGCAAAACCTTGGCAGTTTTCACCAGAGAAAATTGCCCAATCGCGTGACTACTAAGAAGGTTTTAAATGGGGGTTTAAATGTTTTTGAGGGGCTCAACCCACCGCATTAAACCGCACACCTGGACCCGTTCATTTCCGAAGGTAGGGTAGGGTTAGGGTACTGACATTTGTATAGAAATTCTAAGATTGTAAGTTAATAATTTTTTGAAGTTGAAGTTTAATGTGTTGGGTTAAGCCACTCAAAACCCTTCGGAAAACCTTGGTAATGTTTTGAAAATATTAGTGTGTTTGCTTGTTTGCAAATATTTCAAAGTAAAAATTACTGCACGCATGTTTATCGGGGTGCTTATTGCGGAAAGGTATGACAGGCCACCATTGGAAGTCACGCGGAGGTGAAATTTTTTCTGATGAAAACTTCCATGTTATGGTGAAATAGGGGATGAGATCAGGTCCCAAAATGAGGACCTGGACCTGACCTAGGTCCCTATCTTGAAAATTCAGGTCTCAAAGGCGAAGACCTGGTCAGGTCCTTAACCTTCTTTTAATTGCATGG
>WJFA01002317.1:0-16474 GCA_009870155.1 Pseudobourletiella spinata | reverse complement strand
ATAGATCCCCATGCTGGTAATCATTCACTTGAGATGGGTTTGATATCCCAAGAAACCGCTGCGATGTACAGCTAAATAATTCGTGCAATAGATCTTGTGTAAAACGAGCATAATAATTACAATTTTGTGTAGCTGGCCAAAATATTGATTTGAATGACGGGGACTCTGGATCTTTCAAGCGGTATCTGCCATGGGATGGAGCTGAAGTACGTTTTGCTATTAAGTTTGTTTTTGTTTAAGTTTTTTTTTCACTTGGAACAAGTAAAGCATTGGATAATATTAGCTGTCGTAAGCGATTTTTTCTCCAGCAGCGTAGGCGTTTGTATTTTCGCCAGGCATGAGGTGCCACATTCATAACCGGACCAATGTTGACTTTTCCCGTAGGGGGTGAGACTGTGCTAAATGGGAATAAACGACAGAGGGATGAGATGGTATCACTCAGCAGTTTCATTGTTTCCCTGCGCGGCTGAGGCTTCAAGTGAAGGTTCAAAATTTCCGATAACTTTTACAGGCTTTACAAGTTACAAACTCGTGGTATTCATTACTCTTTGTTGTTTCAGCTGGACGTCAAGGAAATTGACGTAAGATGAACACTCAGTCATCAAGTATCACCTTCCTCCATGTAAAACAGCGAGGGCGAACAGATTCGGTTGAAGAACTTGACCCTGGACCACAACGATTGCTCCTAGTAAGAATCAATGCCGTTCGTTGCAGCTGCGGATCGCCTGAACGGTTAGGAATTCTCAGGTTTGACTATCAAAAATATTCTAGATGATATATCTTAAAAATACAATCTTTTATATATTTGTTATGAATTATGATGCGATCGAATGATTTACTTCTAAAACCCCCCACTTGTTTGTGCCTGCAGAAAAGTGGGGAAGATACATGTACACTTTTATTTAAAGGTTTTAATGCTCCACAGTGACATATGAGTAAGATGTCCCCCACCATACACTATAGTAATCATATTATGGCTAGGAGATGCAGAGAGAAACTCGTTGACGTAGATCATGGCTGAGTACAAAGAGCAAGAGCGGATGAAGGGCCACATAGAGATACCCCATTAGTCTGAGAAACTCCCAAAGACCCCGTACCGTCTGTTGAATTGAAGTGGAAACGATACCAGAGGGTAGGTCAAGAAAGAAGCGAGAGATCCCAATGGGTAACCAGCACATAATGAAGATTAAAGCGTAGATGCAGGAATTCCGCATCAAAACTACCCGGCGATCTTCATTCTTCCACACTTGTCTCTACAATATTCAAACGTATTACCCCTTTCTTTATTTCTACTACAATTGTTGCTAACTTGTGGAATTTTTGGAGTTGCAGTGCTACAATACAATCCATGTAAAGTCCTTACTGGCCAGAGTGAGAGGAACTTCATGGTCGTCAGCATTTTGAAGACATCTAGAAATAGTGTAACGTTACCCACAAGTTCTTTCCTTCCACAGCTAAATTAAGGAGATAGTCAAGAGGGCGCACCTGTAAGGAGAACGACGGCAGGGATGACGTAGATGATGGCCAGAGCAATCATGGCGTACACAACGTTGTACATTGGATTATTCCAAAGGGGAACCTGCACCCAGAATCATGGAAGAAAGTTGAATCATCATCGTAGTACTTATTAACTTTTCGACAAGAACGCCAGACTTTGTATCTTGTAGGTGTAGGAAAGAGGCAAATGGACACACGGACTCCCCGCTTTCGGTCGTGTAAGCCATACATAGCAGCCGCTGTTCCTTCCCTTTTGTATTTACTTTGTTCAGATTAAGGCTGCCCCCACCTCACTCCGATGGGAAGAGTGTCCAATCCAGGCAATGTGAACGAATCTGACTGACGTGCATCGAGCCAGGATTCTAACCTTTGCCTCCCAGACCGCAGTTCAGAGCCATAGACACTAAGATACGACAGCTCGGCCTACTTTGTATCTAGTATCCCACTAGGACCAAGGACCACTGTTATTCTCACCATTGATCTCAAACGTGTAACTTTGCATAGAGTGAGTAGATTGAGAGATTCCAAATTTCATCGGAAATATTCAAAGTCAAAAACAAAACATGATATGAGGATCTTGTTAGAAGTTACGAAACTCCGGCTGAACATTCATCTCTCACCATCATTAAATTCAACCTACTTTCTCCAATGAGAACAAATGAGCTTCCGACGAGTCATGTGAATATTTGCGGAAGGAGGGAGTTACAGCTTAAAAGCCCCGAAACTTTCTGCCATTATGTACAGAGAAATCGCTTGTAGCTGCTGTCAACAGTCATTTGACTCTTCCAGAGTTGTTTGCGGTCTACACAAATGTACACATGCAGACACACGCAGATACTTACACACGTGCGTATATAGATACACACAGACACTTACAGACATATATTGTCACATACAGACCAAAAGACACAGAAGGTACAGAAAGGTGCAGACAGACACGCATGCAAGCACAATAGATTCAAAGATGTACAGAACTATGAATATAGCATTACAGTTCACACTAATCCTTGCGGTGTGCGGCGAGTGAGAACGACATGTGGGCCACAAAGACGATAGGTATGCACATACCTTAATGCACTTATAATGCTCTGGCCTGCTCTCGTCAAACTTTTTGGCAATCCCATATGGTAGGACGATCACAACAGAGAGGAACCAAATGCCCATGATGCGACCCACGGGAGAGATACGGGGTGCGTCGAATGGGTTGCGAATAATCCGACTTCGATCCGACGAGATGGCAATCAACGTGAGTGAGATCACAGAACCTGGAATCTCTTATGAAGCAGATGTTCTCAACCGGAAGGTTTTCCAAACAATTACACTCGTTAGCAAAGAATGATGTATTGCCAAAGAGTAAAGAGCGAGCGGCATTGTGTTGACTTACTGTGCAGCACCGGAATAATACGGCAGGTTGTCGGACCATACGACCAGAGCCCTTCCAACCGCTCCAACCGGTGAACAATGACCGTTGTCATATAGAGTATGGACGCCACCGAGAGATTCCCTATAAGATAATTGGCCGGCCTACACAATAGTAAATCCATGAATGGTGAGGCTTCATAGCTAGGAAAGGCTCTAGAGTTCGGAAATAGAGTGCTTTCACTTACTTCCTGAAAGTAGATGAGAATTTTATGAGACAGAGGATAGTGATGTTTCCAACTAAATTGAACACTGTGATGACAACGACCCAGTGGGACAGATTATCAATATAAAAGGCCAAACTTTTCAAGCTGCCCTCCGAGGTCAAGTTCGTACGTGGGAACACCTCAGTATCGTTTTCCTGCCTAACATCACTGTCCTCAATAGTGGCGAGTTCTAGGGCGGGATCAAAATCACAATTGCTATTGTAGCACTCCATTCTAAGCTTCAGACGACTTGGATTTCATTGCAAATTCTATTGATTTTATATTTTCACACCAGCTATAAACTATCCTGAGTGTGAACTTCAGCCGCGGGAGAAGTACTGAGGGTTTCCCCGCTGGAACTTGCCGTTTCTTTAAGCCAAAGGACAAAGAAGAGGAGTTCGGTGGTATGATTGCATTTGATCAAGTAGTAGAGTTTCCTCGCTGGAGTAAAGCGTTCGTCGCCGACCTTGTACGCAACTCTTCATGTTCCTTTGCCGGCATAGATGGATGACGAGACTCGGGAGGGAGAAGCTGGAGGTACTCAGTGTTCACACATTATTGAATATACCATACTGTTCTGACTGTACCACGGGTTGCTTTGTTTACCCAGCTATTGTGGTTCGGGAAGGACTGGGGTCGAGCGGGTTATGCAATTTATATAGTTCTCACACTGAGTGTTTCCCATGTCCGCTTGAGTAAATAAAGTTGCCATGAGGCCCTTCTGCCGCTCTATACTCTGTTCGATGGACCTGGAAAGGGTATTTTGAGAAGGCACAACCGCTGCCGCTCTCCTTCAGCTCACACGTTGGTGAAACCTTGTATACTTTACTCGCTCGTGGTTCAATTGGAAATGAATGGATTAGTTCATCTCCACTGAGTTCCAATTCTCCGCTAGTGTATCGATTCTTCATCGTGCAAAATATTTTGTTGAGTTTTCGCAGTCTCTGAACATGGTGGGGCTGAAACTTATGCGCTACGCTACATCGATATGATGGCACGCTGTGTATCAAATAAGAACTTTTATGTTTTAAAATCTTCCGAGGAATTTTGATGCAAGTTTTATTTCAAGATTGGTCAATTTCAGTGTTGCTCCATGTGCCTGTGCCCACCATTCGTGGGTGGTGGCAACGAATGCCAGGAACCAACTGTCGAATAGGACTGACTTCCGCAGGCCGTGCAGGAGCAAGTCTTGTTTTTGAGTTATATATACGTTTTATGTTGATGCGCGGTGCGACTCCCTTTGAACCGTAAATTTAATTCAAACCTGTCAGTAGTTGGATCAACTGAATAACCGTTGATGAGTCCTAGCATATTCTCCAACTCATTATGGCCCAATGTTTTCATTGCTCATTAGATGGGCAACAATGCAATCATGGCTAGTGTGGGTGCCATGCGCACCCTTACAATGCAACACTTTAGGAATAGCGATTTGAATTTATTTTTTTTGCATAATATTCACTTTTCACCCGTTAACAACGACGAAAATATTTCGTACAGAATAAATTACAAAAACACAGGGGTGATGCAAGAACAACAATGAATATGTTTCAGTCGAACAAAAAACTTGTGGCTCCCGCCACGTGAAAGAGCATTCCCTTCCAAGACCTTCCTATACCTAACAACAGAGACTCGCCCGTCTCCACGTAATGTATTACTATAAATTATAACTTGTCATGTAAAGCGTTACTATATACTGAACGTATTATAGAAGTATTACAAAAAGTATTAAATATTACACAGCCAAACTACTTTTAAAGTAATTTTGGAGTTACCTGCGGCCAAAAATAGAGCTCTTGAAGTCGGATTGAGTGCGCAGCATATGATTTTTGGGATGGAGCTCCTGTTCCATTTTCTCCATAGCAGCCTTTGTCTTGAGGAGGTCAGCAAATTGCGACTCAGTCCGACTTGTTGTGGACTCACTCTTATGGCTCAATGCAGGTCGATCCTGACTGTGATCATTGCCACTATGGCGGCTACCATGTTTAGGAATCCCAGATCGCTGCAGGAATTGGGTACCTGCTGATTCTTGCTGTTGCTGCTGATGAAGTAGCTCATGGGCGACTTCTTCACCCAAAACGGAGGTCTCCACCTCAGTTTTTCCATCCGGATACATGAACCGTTTCTCTTGAGTCGTGACCTTTATGGGTGTTAGCTTTGAAACAAGCTCCCCTGGTGCTTGGTATTGTTTCCACTCAATCCTCTCCTCGGTTTTCACCTTTTCCAGGACCCGATCCTGTTCCCCGTGACCTACGGGAATGACGGTGGAAAAGGATTGCATTGACATCTCCACTTTGGGATTCCCATTCTCCCCGCCGCCGGCGAGGTGCATTGTCGTAACACCTGTGGCGTCATCGCGGAGCGCATAGCCGCTGCCATGCTGCGGCAGTGCTCCCTGAAGGGGTCTTAGAGATTCACCAAAAGCTTGGGAGAGAGCATGTTGATGTACCCTGTTGATCTCCTCATCCACGGCAGACGAACCAGAGCTAGACGCACTCTGCTGCGGCACACTCGGCTGACTAGCCGAAGCTGATGAGTACAGAATTTGCTCCGATTGTCCATTATTGGTCAGAGGCGAAGGCGTGGGTGTGGCATGGCTCAAGTGGGAATGGGGACTTGGTGAGGCGTATAGAAACTGTGGGGACGGTGTGGAGGGGTAAAATAGCTGCTGCAATCCCGGGGGTGGAGCAGGAGTGGTTGATCCGTACATTATGTTCAGGTGAGGGTGGCTGGGAACTGGGGTTGGTGACGCGTACATTAGTTGGCCAGTGGGTGGGGTTGGCGATGGGAAAACGTACTGGTGAGCATTGGCGTTCGGTCCTTGATATGCGTACATTAGTTGTTGGTGAGACTGGGCGGGTGAGGGACTGGCGTACATAACTTGTGGGGCGGGTGTTGGTGCGACTGTAGTATAGATTAGGGGTGAGGGAGTTGGTGTGGGACTCTGGCTTAAGGACGGGTTCGGTACGAATATCACAGGGGGCAGAGGGTTATCTGGGGACGCATTGGGAACCACAATCGGAGCGGGTTGTTTGAGTTTTTCCGGCTGGTGACCAGCAGCAGCAACCTTACTTGCTTCCGGGACAACTATTTGCTGCTGCGGCTCTTGAATGAAGGAGACAGGTGGCTGGATTATGATTTGCTGAGGCTGCTGCTGCATTCCCCCAGGTTGGATCATTATCTGTTGAGCTTGTTGTGCTACTTGCGGTTGGATGATTATCGGAGGCTGAACCTGTGGCTGGACCATGTATTGGGGATGCTGTAAGATAAATTGAGGCTGTTGCTGTTGTTGTTTCTGTTGGTGGCGATGCTGTTGGTTCTGAGATTGATGGTAAAGCCGAGCGAATTGTTCATAGAAATCACTAAGGGATGATTTACTATTTATTGTGCCGTGGACTCTTTCCCGGTCGGAAGGAAGCGGCAGAGTAGAACTTGCGAGGATTCCGGGAGCATGAATGACCTGGAAGGAACTCTGATCATCCTCGTGAGACGAGTATTGGCTATATTTTTGTCCCTCTGCGGGTCCTTCAACCTTGTCATTGCCGAGATTGAGTGAGTTGATGATTTTGTTGACATTAGACATGTCTCCGGGATTACCAGTGATGACGATAGTGGGATTCTTCCCACTTTTCGCACCACTTCCTTTCCCCGTTTGAACAATGATGGTGGTTGGGGTTGCTTTACCAAGGTTTCGGTCCCGTGGAACCTCCCGCTCACCATAGTTTCCGCTTTCATAGCTTTCGTACTTGTAATTGTAATCATCACTCTCAGTTGTGGTTGCGGGGACTGCCTTGGAGCTATTTTTATGATTGGACTTGCTCTTGTTTCTGCTGGCCTTGCGACGGGAACCACTCGAACTCTTATGAGCTTTGTTGGAGGCAGCGGTGTCTTCGTCTGACTCCCTGGGCCGATCCAACTTTGTCGAGCCCGTAGATATGGGCTTGGCCTTTTCAACCCCAATTTCGTGACTACGAGAGTTACTCGTTTCGTAACTGTAGGCCTCTATCGAGCTTGTTTTAGCCGGTTTGGTGGGAATGATCGCATCGGGATATGCTTTTTCCTGGGAGTATTTAACGTGGGGGTACTGCTCAGAGCCGGATGGGCCCGTGAATTCCTCTCGGTACGGAGGGCCAGACTGAACGCTCAGTGGTGCGTGAGAGTGTCCCGATGGTCCACTGGGAGGAGGTTCGTATCGTTGTCCGTGGGATGGGTTGTAATATGGTGTGGGTTGTGCGAGTGAGGATGGATGGTGATTCGGGGTGGATTGCGTCAGAAAGGATGGATGGTAATTTGATGTGGGCTGTGGGGGTGATNGATGGTAATTTGATGTGGGCTGTGGGGGTGATAATGAATGATAGTTTGGAGTGGATTGTGCATATGAAGATGGATGATAATTGGGATGTGACGGTTGGGTGGACTTTGGCTCGTGAGTTGACGCATATGGGAAATTATTACTGGTGGCGGGAGGAGCTTTGTCAGCTTGGAATTTGTACTGCGACTCCTGGCTGTTGCCATGGTTGTTGGTGAGAGCATACTGTTGAGGGGGCGGAAGTGGATTCGCTGGCGGAGGTCCGTAAACTGACTGAGGCCGCCCACCTACCTCAGAGCCGGTCTCCTTGCTAGGGTAGCCACTAGGCTTTGTTGGCTTGGCTGGGCGAGAATTACTGGGAAGTGGTCCGGTCTTAGAGCGGAGGCCAAAGAGATTAGCTATCTTCCCGGCTGCCGTCGCCGGCCAACTCTTCGTCTTGTCGGACTTATAGAAGAAGTTCATGTTAATGGAGACACCATCATCATCGGGCGCAGTCGGTAGGAATGGAGGCCCAAAAGAGGGATCTATTGGACCTTTCGGTGGTCCCGATGGAACTGGTGGACCGTACGGTGTTGGCTGAAGTACTGGCGATGGTGGATACTGGGATAGTGACGGGAAGGATGGAGGCTGATAAGTTCCTGGATGTTGGGACAGTTGCTGGTTGGAGGCAGACTGATGAGGCCCTCCAAACTGGGACTGTTGTTGGTGCAGCGGGATATGATTGGAAGTTGGATTCTGCTGTTGGGGCTGGTGTGGTGCAGGGGTGGTGAAGAAAACCTGTTCGGATGCAGAAGTTGTTGGGTTTGGTCGTGAAGGGGGAGCTGGAGAGGTTTCCAAGTTTTTTGATTCACTTTGATGGTAATGGTCTCTCAATGATGAAGGGTCTGCGGGATGTCCTCTCGTTGGTGGCGGACGGTTGGGGAACCCACGTGGTGGAGTTCGGTTGTACTTTTCAGGTGGTGGTGGTGGCGTATCATGATCCGAAATAGAGGAATATAAACCTGGAGGGCGTCCAGGGGGCGGTGGGTAATGACTCGTAGGGGTTGGGGGTGGAGTAAAGTGATTGGACGGAGTAGACGTAGGAAACTCTGCCTGCTGACTCGTCTCCACTTTCGTCTCAGCTCCTATGAGGGCACCTACAATTTTTTGCAACTCCATGGAACCTATTGCGCCATTCGTACTGCCAGTGGGCAATTCTATCTCAAAACCTTGGCTCTTGGCCACACCGTCTGGTAAATTCTCAGGGCTCCCCGAAGGTGATACCCACGGTTCCTGTGGTTGACTCGCCGGTGGATCCCCAGGCTTTCTAAATGCGTTTGTTCCACTCTGGGCTCGTGTTGGTGCTTGGGGTGGTGGGCCACCTGGTGGCCGGTATGGATTCGTTGAAATGGACGGATTCTGAATCACCTTAATTGCATTGGGTGAGTAGCTTGCCTTCGGGTTCTGTGCCACCTTATAGGTATTCGAACTCTCTGATGAATGTGAGCCATAGAGAGATCCTGGTGTTTGATGGCGGTCGTAGGGCTCAATGCTTTCCACAATGGAGTCCTCGGGTAAGTTACTCCTTATTTGGTCGTAAAAGTCTCCTGTGTCACCGTTCGGGCCCACTGAGATAGTCTTGTAGCCATTCTGTCCCGGTATGCTGAAGGGAGACTGGAACTCCGAGCCAGTATTTAGTTGTTGGTGCAAGCGCTGGAGGCGGAGATTCTCCCTGTGTAAACGGAGAAGTCGAAGCTGTTCCTCTAAACTATAGTAAGTGGGCTTGGCTTTGGGCAATGGTGATGACTGCTTGCTAATTTTCGGTATCGGGATTTTACCGTAGCCATATGGTGTCTGAGTATCTTCTGGAGCAAGGAAAACTGCCGGAAGATTATCCTCAGGGAGATGTGCCATTGAAAAATTGAATTTTCGTGGAGCCAGCGTATTTTTTCACGACTTTCCCCGGATCCGCACCTGCAAACTCTGTCTCAATTATGCCCTCCTTCCGCATGAAAACCATGATGGCCTTCTTGGGGGACAGCTTGGCTAGTGTGCTCAGAGTTTTTGCTGGGGAGTTTGGTGGTTGATTCTCCTCGTAGGATCGCTCTTGGAATTTGTCTTCAGGCTCCAATAACGTGCGGCTCTTGGTCGGTGAACTCGTCTCAGTAGAGGAGCTCTTCTGCTTCTTCACCTCCTCGGATTTCTGAGATGGTGGACGCCGTGCCGACGGGACTTTGGTGTCGTCAGGTTTCTCACGAGTCCCATCTTCTGATAGATTCTCATCGAACCGACGAATAGCATGCGGCTGAAAGGGTTTTGGCGGGAGTGGCGGCCGTTTTCTTGAGAAAATCCCCCGGAGATTCTTCCAGAGCGGTGCTGGTGGACGGGATGGGCTCGGTCGGAGATGATGATGATGATGAGGAGGAGGATTGTGACCATTGATTGGGATACGAGGACGAGGGCCTCTACCATCGTACACAATCGGCTTTTCATCTGGTATCGTTTCCAGATCATCAACTTTTTCTGACAGCTCAGGCAGCTCGCTACTAGCTGTGGTGGTTGTGGTCTTGACTGTGGTGGCTTCTGCATCCTTCGAGTCATCAACATCACCTAATTTTTTCAAGAGCTCGAGCATTCGGTCATTAAATATGGTGTTGTAGTTTGTCGTACTCTCCAATGTCGTATTAGGACTGGTTGCCGGAAAGTCAGTCGTCTGAGAACTCACATCCGCACTTGTCTCTTTTCCATTCCCATCCATAATAGCACTACCACTGCCTCCTAATTGACTACTATCAGCCAACTCAGTCCCATTTCCGCCACTGAACAATGGTGGAGGGGGATGGAAGCGAGGATACGGCAGTGTTCCTTTGATTTTTGATAAGTTGTGACGATGACCCCGTAATGGGCCGACATTCCGAGGCCGGGAGAGCCATTGTGAGCCTGCCTCGTTTGCAATGATGATGACCACAAGTATGGAAAAGAGGCTGAAGTTCATCCTGATCCGGTTTCGTAAGCGCCTGGGTCTGAAAAAGTTTTGTGCAAGAGCGTAAATACATCCTCAAATTTTCCTTGTCAAATGAGATGAAAACTTTTTTTGGAAAAATTAAAATTTGGAGGCCGGGCTACGGAACTGTAGTGATTCATGGGTGTCACGATTCTGAGACGGGTCTAATCACATGTTCGTATATATGTGGTACACAGCTTGAGGCGGACACTTCTGGTCTAAGCCTTGTATTCAGGTTTTCAAGACCAGTTTTTGCACCTCTCGAGTCGACCTGCTGGCTCGGCGGCAACGGGTTGTGTGTGTGTAGAATTTGCAATATTCCCTCCCCTCTTTGGGAAGCCAATGTTAAAGTGTGGACACATGTTGCCTGCATATACGAGACGGTAGCCACGGCACGGCACGAGGAGCAGCGGGATAAGGAAAGCCTGCTCACCCAGTCTCGTCCAATGAACGGCAACGGTAATGAACAATCCCACAACAACACCAGTTCAATCCTGATTTCTTGGTAAAAACCTACTGACTTACATTGATCGTAACCGCTTGACCCCGATTTCGTCTCCGTTTTATTATGAATAAATACGTTTATTCCAACCCAGTCTGGGCTTTCGAACAGGACCATTATCAACTTTTGAGGTATTTGTCCCTTGCCAAATCGTTGGTAATTTTGCTTTCACTATTTTTTACTCTTATTCAAATGAGTCAAGGAGCCTACTCCTGCTTTCATGCGTGGAAAGGGAAACCCAATGATGAGTGTTTAAGGGCTAACTATCCACCTGTCACATTCGGACAAAGTTTTTCGTAAACCTGGCTCCAACTTGTCACAAGGAGCTTGTTTGGGGGGGGGCAGTGTCACTAATTAATGGGGTGAAAGAACTACGTTATGGGAGCCGTTAAGTTGAATAAGATCCATAAGACGCGTGTACGCATTATCTCTCGTATGTGGTCCTGTGTGCGCAGATGAGACGAATGACTTGACATTGACACTAGCACAAGAAAATAACATGCAAGAAGTGTCGTGCATTATACTTTACCGATTCTTTCCCCTTTCCGATTTTCCTACTAACGATTTGAACTATTGAACGCAGATCACTTCCGATGGCGTTGCCACAATCTCACTCCAACTGTTTTTATATAATTATGTTCATTTGTCCTGTACAAAACTGTTGCATCTCCCTCACAATAGTTTCAACCAAAGGCAACGGTATTGGGTTTACCTACACTCTCGCCTGTCCACAAATTCTTCCATGGTGCTTTTAGTATTCCGCTGGTCTTCCTCTAAATTTTAGATTTTCCCTCTTTTGAAACTATAACAGGCGTTATCCCAAATTTTATGGCTTTTAACATAGAAGTGAACACTGACATGGGGGCACCGAGTTAAATTTTCTACCATATTTGTTAAATCACCATGATCATGACTTCCGACTTCACCGGCCTTCTTACCTTGCGCTCTGGAACGTTTAGCCTACCTTGCCCTTTGCCTATTTTATACGAACGAAGGATCACGTCTGGAGCGCCTACATCCTACATGGTCGATGGCTATGCGTGGCACATACGTAAAATAGGTAACAACTTCAGCTATTTACCCGAGGGAAGGATGAGAGCTCCAGTGGCTATTTCTTCGATATCCTCAGCAATGGAATCCAGAGAACATGTTAACGTTTTCCACACGTGCGTAAGCTCTAGGGAGTATAAATATTCACAACCACACACACAATTTGGAAAGGGCACAAGTCACGGTAACTGATAAACTTACAATGTCAAGGTAAGAATCTACTGACCGTTTTTGCGTGTTTGTGACCGTCTAAAGCCGAGTTTGGGAATGAGGCGCCATCGAAAGTAAAAGACAGAATAGACTGGTAATGCGAATAAGAAGAATGAATGAACCGGTAAGATGGTTGCGAATGAGGAGGCAGGGGGTAGAGTAAAAGTATAACGGAAAGTGACACAGTCAACATGAGTCCTCATGCCACCACGGTCAGGTGGGGACATGCCTACATGTGTAGCTTCATTAAACCCCTAACTAAGCCTCCTTTCCTCTAAACTTGACAATCTTCAGGTTTCCTCCCCCTTGACTTCATAGGGGTGGTGAGCTATCTCTCTACTACCGGTTTCGTCCGTGCGGCTTATACGAAGAATCATCATCCTGTGTGATGATCACTGAAGAGGATGATGATGACGGTGCGTGAGAAAAAAGATGCGTTGGCACACAATTACTTGTCGATCATTCGCAAAGCCGCCAAGTACCCTGACTTTAACCTCAGACTCTGAATCTCTTGATTCGCCAACTTGCTCGCCTTGCGAGTACTAGTAAATTGGAAAATTACTAAACGTGCCTTTTCGATTGATCCCCTTGGCGCGATCGTGTGAGTAGGATTAAGAGAAAATATATTGCAATCCGATATGATTTTTCCCATGCCACAATGAGTTGATTGCAGAGCTAAATGCTACGAATTTTTCTCTTTTGGTTTACTCACATTGTAAAAGAATCAAGATGTAAATTTTGGAAATATTGTTAGGATAAGATGAACATCACAAGTAGACGAAAATTTTCATGTATGATGTTCGGCCCACAACTGGAGCAATAGGAGGATAGTGGACAGGAACTGATGTAATGCACTAAAAATGCGGCCTGGGAAATCTGCAAAATAATCCAATTTTTACTGTAACAAAGGGGTTTATTTCCAGAAAAAAAATCAAACAAAATAAACGGAAATAGTGATTGAGTCAATCAAAACACATCAATCATTGCACGGTCCTCATATTTTGAAGAAAGAAATACTCTCGCATTGTCATCAATGGTCAACTTGAGATGGCGCAATTCACGGTTTCGTACTTCAAGGTAGAAATCCTGTGAGGGGCAGGAATCTTCTTCCGAGCTCGAATCGATCAAATTTATCTCTCTCTTGTCTTTACAAAACAGGCTCAACTCCCAGTGGAAGGAATTAGACAAATTCAGTTTATTCTGATCGGTAAATGGTTCGAGGATGACGTTCGCCTCATCATCCCATTTCTTACCCATGTCGCTCATTGAAACTGCTGAGCCCACGATCATCTTTCTCTCCGTATTGAACAGAATAAACTGACTGGCATTGTGACGGGGGATGAACTTCCAGTTTTGGGCATGCAAATGCAAAGGCTCCTTCGGTTGACCTCCAATGCGTTGGAGGTCCGTTATTTCCTTTACTGAGAGATGCGTTAAGTTATTCATGTATAGCAGATAACACCGCTCGCGCTTTCTTAGACTCAACCTGAACATAGTTTTCGATAACAATAGTATTCACAATATCTGGTAGGTAGCCCTCGACGGATTTGAATAGCTCAGATTCATTCCGGTTTTTGATCACGAATGCCTTAGCAAAAATCTCATAATTGCCATTAATTCCCAAGTGGATTTCTTTCATGAGGGCCTCCACATCTTCGTCAACACTATCAGTTTTTTTCGAACGGAGCTTTTTGGGTCTTTTGGTGCGTTGATGCTTCACGCTCAGCTTCAGCGGGTCCGCCCCACGTGGTTTGGAGGGGTTGGTGATAGATTGTTTGGAGGATTTATTGGCGAAAAACTTAGCATCCTGGGAGTTGACGGAATTCGGGATGGGTTGGTGGATCGTTGAGTTGGTAGAAGGAGCTGTCTGTTCGTGAATATCGACAGCGGTAGTGAAATACAGTGGGTCTTGAGTTGAATTTTCCACGGGAGCCTCCTTTTGGTCTTGGTAAATTTTGACTTCTGTGTCATCTGTAGCAGTGCCTCTTGGAGGGCTCATGTTGTGACGATACCATTCATAGCCGTTTCCAAGTGTCTCTTTTATTATCTTCGCGTAGGTTTCATGAAGGGCATCAGCCTCAACGAGGATACTTTGAGTTCTTTTCCTGTAAATTGCATTCTTGGCCAGCCAATTTTCATAGTAAAGTATTTGTTTCTCAGCGGCATCCTTACTAGCCGCACATGTCGGCAAAATGGAAGGTGAATCATGGTCCTGCTCTGACCATGAATACCTGCAGTTTCCCACGAGGAGAGAGTGAAGAGACTTGACGATTTCGTGCAGGTGTTTGCTTTGGTCCTTATAACTCAGGTAAGCCACTTCAATGGCATCGAGTTCCAAGTTATGTCTAAGCCTATTCAATTGTTTTTCTTGTCTTCGGATACGAGGATCGGGTCCAAAAATATTTTCTTCCGGTTTAGTTTTGAAGATGGAGGTCGAAGTTCCTACTGGAGGTTGTGTGGGAGTGGGAAGGAACTTAAAGGTGACAGGATTTAGAAATGGAACCGTGGGGTTGGGCTTCTTCTTTTTCCGAGAATGCATAAATGATTTTTCGGTTTGTCCTTGGAACTGATTTGGTTCCTGTTTCGGTGGTTTCTGCTATTGGTTCGGCCGTTGATACAGCAGCAGCTGATACCTTTGGATTAGCAGTTGACCCAATTTGGAGTAGTAATTCCGTTGTGGTTGATGTCTCAGTAGGGTCCAAAATTTCTGTTGCAGCAGTTGAACTTCCGCTCTCATCGCTGTTTTGAAACGAAAAATCTAGCCATTCTTCATCCCCAGCCATTTTTTCATCAAAATTCGTGGTTGCAATTGTAGTCAGCGATGCTACAACAACGAGCAGTGTCACTGCTTGCATGCTGAAAAAATAATACAGCATTTGAAGAGAGAAAACTGACTATGCAGCTGCGAAGTCCAGCTTATACGATGGTATATCTTTGTATTATAATACCAAGTTGCAGAGCAGAAACGCAGAAAGTTTGATGCCACCGCACCGCATTGCTGATTCACGGCAGAAGTTGCGGTGCGACTATGTATTAGGTAATTTGCTAACTAGGGTCATTTTTCATATGCCAATAGCGCACAGCTCCAACACCCTAACTCGGATTTGACGCTTCTGGAGGGACACAAAGTCTGAGGTCAACTATGCAAAGGGTGGGATACGTGCAAACTGAAAAATCCCATGTTCCATCCCATAAGAGTTTTCTAGTTTTGAATTTCGAGTGTCTTCTCATTAATCCACATAGTGCCTGATGGATCCAAAATCTGTCACCACAATTTTTGTCTCGGAGCTGTGATATTTTGACATAGTGTGAATGTAAGTTAATAATACATACATATATCAAGTGGGGTGAAATGTTTGTGGTCTTATTAAAAATAACTCGAAATTAAAAACGGTGATTTTCTTATGGGATTTAGCATGGGATTTTTCAGTTTGCACGTATCCCAGAGTTTTCGCTTCTACTGCTTTGCGAGAGGTAATCTTTATGGATAAGCTTTGCGCTCTAGGGTGTCGGCCGTCGGTGCTGTGCGTCATTGGCACGCAAAAATGATCCCTGTGAATTATGCGATTGCTGCACTGGTTACTTATTAGTTACACTTAAACTTCTACTCTGGCCTAATTATTTTCAAACATTGGCTATTTCCTTTCACTTTTTGCAAAGGCCTCCGAATTTGCTCTACTGGTTCATGATACACACAGCCAGCTTAAGCATAAGCTGACAACCAATCAGTCTAAACGACATATAAACGACGTATAAAAGAAACTGAAGTTCAGTGCGAACACAGGGTTCAGTTCAGATTTATGGTGAGCCAACGGATATAATGAAGTAGCATACTCCAAGGAAAGCATTAAAACTGATGTACTAAAAATCAGTTTTGCTGATTAATTAATTTACTCTTGGGAATTCCGAGTCAGAATTCTGGTCGCAGAATGTTGCCAGTTGCATATTCCTGAACCTTAGAATGATTGATCACAACCACAAAACCCAATTTCCGGTAGTAACGGATTAGCTCGATACAAATTATTTGAAGAAATGAAAGATTGCGGTAGAAGGGTACAAGGAGGAAAAAAAAATACTTTCAGAATTTCGACAGCTCAATTTGTAGTCTGATTTAAAAGTTGTAATTTCAGTGTGATAGACTTTCAGGAGCTAAAGCTAAATCATAATTTTGTAATTACATTGCAGTTACAATGCTCTGGGCATACCACAAGTTTTCCAATTCCCTATATAATTTGAACTGGTCAAATTACAGGTACCAATCCAAAGCTGAAGATTTACGAGTTGGTACTAGACCCATTAGA
>WJFA01002316.1:0-16493 GCA_009870155.1 Pseudobourletiella spinata | reverse complement strand
CGGAGGTTGAGCCGAGATTTTTAGGATGAAAAACGCACGCATTTAATTGCATTTGCATACACACAAACAGACATACTCACTTTACCGTCTTTATCATGCGTGTCAAATCGTAGCATAATTTCTCATTTAACGAAGTAAACTTTTGTCATTCTATTTTTTTTAAAAATTTGGAACAAATCCCTTAATTTGTGGATTCCGGCACTTTGCGTCTTTGCATTCTTCCTGCCGTCACTACTTCGTAGTGACAAATTGAGTTTTTGCAACTTGCCGCCGCTGAGCACTACTGTATATACCAGAGACCGTCATAATAAATTGTTACAAGATTTCCCGTTGCTGGTGTCAACAGAGAGAGAGATAGGCTGGGGAAAGCTCTGGACGATTATGACTTTTCATTTCCTTCCGGATTCCATTGGATCCTTCCGTCTGCGTCTGTGATCAGCCTGAAGTGCTCACTAACTTTCGCGCTGGAACCAGGGAGAAAATACTCTGCAAGTCAATGTGGGAGTAGGCGGACGCGTTGAGGAATCTCTGGACGAAGGCTCCAAGCTCCTTGTAAATCTCTTCCAGCTCCACACGGCCGCTCTTGTCTTTCATGGCATACAAGCGCCGCTTCATCTCCGCTGTACACATAGAAAATATGAGTCAACGAACGGATTTTAGCGCATAAACAAGTCCCACGCGACATTCAAATATCATTTTGACTATCCTAAAATTGCGCGCTGCAATTTTTTCCGCTCAATCTAACTCGGACCAAAATTTTTCATACTCAAAATTTGATTGGGCGAAATTGTTAGAAGCCAAAAAAAATCAAAGTCTGACCAACAGAAAAAAATTTTGTTTCAAGAATGCCAAGTTTGTCGAATTTTTTCAATAAGAACTTTGCATTGCACGAGCTTCAGAGAATCTCAGCGTCACAATTCACTATAGTGAATAATATTGAGTAATTAATTTTCAAATATCATTTTGACTATCCTAAAATTGCGCGCTGCAATTTTTTCCGCTCAATCTAACTCGGACCAAAATTTTTCATACTCAAAATTTGATTGTTTCATTTCAATTCATTCAATTCAAAATTTCATCTCAAAAATTGTTAGAAGCCAAAAAAAATCAAAGTCTGACCAACAGAAAAAAATTTTGTTTCAAAAATGTCAAGTTTGTCGAATTTTTTCAATAAGAACTTTGCATTGCACGAGCTTCAGAGAATCTCAGCGTCACAATTCACTATAGTGAATAATATTGAGTAATTAATATTGTGGGATTAAGGCTTCAAAATTCAAATTTGAGGTTCTCTGAAGAATACGGATACGTGCGCACAATTTTAGGGACAACCTGTAAACTACATAACAGTATAATAACCATTTTCATCCTTTTTCAGTTCCTTCAAGGCCTTGTCCAGGTCGAACACATAGCAGAGGTAATTGAGCTGGCGGTACAGCTGGGAGTCCGAGTACTCCTTGTACATTAAGGCCTGTTTGCACTGGCAAATGGGATAGCCGCGCTCCAAGTACAGCGGCACCGTCGCGGAGACATGTGTACAGCTCGGATCCTCGCAAGTGAACGAATTCTGGAAACACAAAATAAAGTACAGTGAGGCGGTCTATTCTATGTGTTGCTTCGAGCTGGGGTCTGCAAGGCCCATGCAGTGTGTTGGGTACTACTTGTGGCCCACCACTATTTCCACTACCTTATAATAGGTGGCAATAAATTTGCGAACGAAGAGCGTGAGTTGATTCTTGACTTTGGCCGTGCTGTCCCACGGATTCTGAGCACAGTCCTTGTGCGGGCAAGTTGCCAGGGAAAACTGGAGTGGGCCATTCTGGAAAGTAAGACAGGGGCGATGGTTAATTATTTTATTACATTCACGATCCCGTACCCAAAATGCTAAGTACACGTACGTCGGCCATGCGAAAGAGTGGAGCCTGAAGCGGGATAGGGTTGGAGCACTTTCTGCACTTGATGGTAAACTTTTCACAGGACGCATACTTTTCCGCCTCCGTCTGCTGCCCCAGAAACTTGTCCTCATTATTTTCCTCCGCCGTTCGTTTCTTCTTGTAAGAGGAGGCGTCCAGTCCTGGAAAATAAGAGATTTCAGTCTCAATTTAACTCTGTATTCTAAAACCAAAATATCCTGCAACTTTGTGATCCAGTTGAGACGCTTTTATACCTAAGGATTCAGCGATCCGTGCGGGGTCAAGACCAGGAATGGGGTCACAAATACGAGATACGACCGGATGAACTTGATGGGCAAGGTAGTAGACAGGATCGGGTTTCAACTCTTGCTCCTCTTTGACTTCTGTCTTATTTCCCGCCTCATCCGTCACCTCCCGCTTGACCTCTACGGGGCGAGTAAGTTCAATGAGATGGTGCGGTTCGCCATCCGTACAGAATAGGTAAGAGACGGTGTCGCCGTTGCGGTACTTTTTAGGTAACTTCCCACTCTTGTTCATGCGGAGGGCCACTTTGACATGGTAGAGCCCTTGGGCCTCCTTGTATTCCTCAGGATTTTTTGCTAGTTGTTTGGTGATGAGGAGATCCTTGAGGCTCACTTTGCCCTCGCGCATTTCTCCAGCGACGTCGGACAGGATCTTGCAAACTTTGTAGATTTTGTCGTCCAGCGGCTGCTCTGACATGATTTCGTTGAGGCAAGATCTGGAAAATTGGGGATTTGACGTTGGATTAATTGCGGGAATTTTTTAAATTGGACTTTTTTGCAACAGTTTTTGACTTACCTCGCGGAATTGGAAGCGATTGGGGCCCAGTCTCGTCGGACCATATCGAGACCCTTGAGTTCCAAAACGTATTCACTCTCTGGAAAAAAATAAATATTGAAATTAATGCATGTTTATTAAATAAAATAAATAAAATAAATAAAATAAATAAAATAAATAAAATAAATAAAATAAATAAAATAAATAAAATAAATAAAATAAAATAAATAAAATAAAAATATAATAATATAATAATAATAAATAAATACTGTATAATGGATATAATAAAAGCCACAGTTAAAATGCGTCGTACCTCCACTAGCCTTTGGGTTATACAAAAGCGCGGCATATTTTTTCTTCTTCAGCAAAAGAAGGAATCGGAAAACGCCGTCAATTTCCAACTCGAGCAATTTGTACGTCCGATTGATCTCACTCTTGATCTGATTCCCAATCTGGTACACCGTGTCAATATTCTGTGAGTGAGTGTTGATCATGAGCGAGTCCGTATCTCCGTAAATGACTTCGAAGCCCATCTTTTCCACGGATTCCTTCGTCTTCATCAGAATGTCTCGACCCTTGCCTGAAATCATTCATCAAAAACATTTAAATGTCCACAAACGAGTTGGGTAACTGTTTTCTTGAACCATGATTCATTCAGCCTTGTACCTGTAATATAGGCAGCGAGATTTTTGGCGTAAAAGCGGGACATTCGAAAGCCCAGACAGCCGTACATGGAATTGGCCGTCAACTTGAGCGCCTTCTGTCGAATGTCGTACTGACGCATCAAATCCTCCGACACGCTCGTCTTCATGAGACTCTTGACTTGCTTCCGACTCTCGACCAGTTTGCGAATCTCTTCCGGGAGGATCCCGCGCCGCTGCTGCTGGCCATCTTCCGAGTCATCCTCGGTGACGTTGGTGGTGAAGCAGACGTTGAACTCTTGAATGATGGAGGGGTACAGGGAGTTAAAGTCCATGAGGACGATAAAGTCATCGTAGAAACCCTTTTTGGGGGCGAGCACGAGTCCACCGCTGTATGAGGGTCCAGATCCGCCCTTCCCGCCTTTTTTGTTGTCGTCCTCAACGACTTCTTCGTTCTCCGCCGACTCCTTCTTGACACTTGGGAGGTTCTTGGAAAAGGGCTTGAATTTATCAGGGACGATATAGTCCTTGGCGTTGAATGCATGGAGGAGGAGGTACTCATTCCGTTCAGAACGTCCGCCCAGGAGCGTTCGGGACAGCGTGTTTCCGGCAATGGTGGTGATTTGGACGGCGAGCGGCATGACTTGCAACTCGTTGATGAGGCGGATGTTGAGGACGCAGTGCTGCATTCCCCAGTTGACGAAACTCCGGAGGCCTTCCGAGCTGTCATAAAGCTGCTTCATTTCGGGACCGCTCAGCGTCGCCACCGAGTCCTCCTTCATGCCGAGAACTTGGGAGGCGAGGCTGGGGAGGTCGTAGGAGCGGGCGCGGATGAGTTCCATCGCTGAGATTTTCACGTCGCAAACGAGTCTGCCCGCAAGGGCGGCGCGGAAGTCGAGCAGTTTGTTGTTCTATGCAATGAAAAAATTCGTGCATTGTAATTTTTGCAAACTTTGGCGCCACAACTGTGGAAATTTATCTGCAGTATTCGCGCCAACCTTCGTGACAGGTGTGGATCGCTTAAGCCGACCAATCCGAGACCAGTGAGGTACTTTGAAGTTTAGGAGCTGCAGCATGAGGAGTTCAAAGTTGAGGTCATGACCTAGGTATACGTCTGGGTCAAGTTGGTGGAGCTTGGCGAGGAGGCAGCCGAGCATGCTCCGCTCCGAGTCCATTTTTAACGTTCGTTTGTTCACGACGCGCTCCACGTCGAACGGCCAAATCTCTCCCGGTGGTTTGTTCAGTACTGGGAAGGAAATTAAAATTATAAAAGAAAATATTTTGTCATAAATAACGAATGATGGCAACAAAATCTCTTTTTGGGTACCAAATCAACTTACAGCAGAAAAAGTCGTGGTAAATCCCATGGGCAGGCAAGGGGGACTGGAGCAAAAAGTTGCGATTCACTGCTACTCCGGCAAAGATGATCGAGTCTTTTTTGGAATTGGCGTCATTTACGGCTTGGATATTGAGCGAAACGAGTACAAGAGTTGGCGGAGGTAGAGTGGCATCTGGATGAATCTTCACGGCGGACTGATCGCATGTAAACTGAAAATGTTTTGGAGACAGATTTCTATTATTTCAGGAGGAAATGCCTGATAATTTTGTATAAAACTTGGGAATATTTCGGGAAATTTATCTAATAATTTCGGAGAAAACTTGGGAACATTTGTGGACAAAAGCCTGATATTCGGTTCCTTACTTCGAATTTACTCCAGGATTGTTGCTGCGAGCTTAGGACTTCTTCACAGTTGGCAATCTGTAGCCAGGAAGGTCCTTTCAGCTTCTTTTGTAACAGGAACGACTCCATAAGTGGATTGTTGGTCCCGAAAATATGGGAAAACGTCTCGCCTTGTAAATCTTGCGGTAGCGCGGGAAGAGTGCCCTGCAAACATTCAAATTCTTACCGTTGACAACCAATAATAATAACCGAGGCCGCTGTACGAGTTCACGTAGAAAAATACATACCGAATAGCGAACTTCCATATAGTCCGCCACAGGTGGAACACCTTCCACATCAAAGCAGTACTTTTTCTCACTCTTCATGCTTCGGAAAGGGACTATTTTGAATTTGGGAGAGATTACTTTGTCAAATTCCTCGTATACGTCCTCATAGGTCACCGAAGTTCCGTCTTCCCTCTGCCAAAATATTTAAGATTAGATTGGGAATTTTCAACCAGTTGAGTCAGTGGATGACAGCAATTTCTGATCCACGTACCGTTTCACGCGGAAGTATGAAAATCCGTCGATACAGGTTCTTGACAACGACGCAGCAGCTGGAATAGCCGGAGCCTGGCGGTGGGGTTTTTACTTTGCCAAAAATGTAGAGCACTCCAGGGTTCTTTGGTTCTTCAAACATATCCAACCAGTAGAAATTGAGTGACTGTTGAGAATGAAAAATTTATTGTATGAAATCCTGAATCAAATTTTGGAAAATATGTTGACTGATTTTTTTCAAACATTACCTTCTTCCCGCTGCCCGTGTCTTCGCTGACCATATTCGGAGCAGAAGTAGAGGTACCACTGCTGGTCGCCGTTGGCATCTGCGGGATAGAATTTCATACTTAATTTTTGTCTCTCATAAGTCGCGAAAGACAGATTTCGTTAAATACCCCATCCGCGTGCTCCTCATCCATGAACTGATGCATATCATCCAAACCTTCGAGCTTGATGGTTCCGGGTTCGACCTATAAAAAACAAGTGGATTTGAATCTGCGGCTTGTAATCTTGTGAAAGATTAAATAAAAAATAATACGAATAAAATTAATTACAACTTACTTTAATTTTAACTTCTTCGGGCAAGGCAGGAGATGGTTTCACGGATGCTGAGGAGGATTCGACCTACAACAAACAATTCAAGTCCACTGAATTAAATTTTTGAAAATTCCGGACTTGGATGGAAAATATTGCAATTGTTGAATCTCAGACTTACCTTTGCAGATGCAGATTTTGGAACAGCACTTTTCAAGTCAGTCACAGGTTTGATCTGGGGAGATTCGGCTACTGGTTCGACATCATTCAGCGGCTCAGGGTAATCCATGGGATCATCAAACTATGAAAATCAAACAAACATTATTTTATTAGTAAATCAGAATGTAAATAAATATTTTAAAGTATATTTCGATTGTTACTCACCCCATCGTCGAGACCAGACAAGTCAACCTCGGGTGGTGAATCGTATTTCTGATAAGATGATCCCTGCGTGTCCTACATTGCGATTCATGCATAAAAGTAAGAAGAAAATTTAACAAATTTGAAAAACAAATTTTAAGAAAATGAGCAAAACATTGGAAGATTATCAGAATCGAATGTAAAACTTTTGCGGAAATTTCAAAAAATACATATTGGGACATTGATGGGAGCTAAAAAAAGTGCATTGATTACCGAGGCGTACGTACTGCCGCTGTCATAAGTGCAGGGCTTAAACTTTTTCAGATTTGGTTTCGGCATGACGATGGGACTCGGAGTTGAAGGTTTTTGTCGAAACTTCTGCACGTCGAAGGATGGGGTGGAGAGTTTTTGAATGATTTTCGAACTGCTGCTGGCACATGCCTTCTTTTCACTCTTAAGCTCTCCCATGAGATCATTAATGAGAGCGTCCTCATCCACGGACTTCACAGCCGTGGGTTCCTCCGCTCTCTTCCTCTTGGTGGGGGCTCGAGAAGAGCTCTGCCAAAAGTCGGCAATTTTCCGCATCCCAGCCTTATTTGCTTCCAGCTCAGCTTTGGCCTCTTCCTTTTCTTTTTTCGATTTTGGTTTCCGAGCTCGGCGTCCGGAGTCGTCGTCATCCTGCATGTCATCATCGAAAATCTCCCGCCCGTCTTCAACATATCCGGATCCTGTAGAAAGTCAACGATAATTATCTCTACTGAATTGCAACAGAGTTGTTCAACAATGAACCGTATCAATTTTCCCTGATTTAAAGACTAACCGAGCTTACCAACGAAATTATTTTTAGCAGAATTTAAAGCTTTTATCCAATCTTTTACGGTACAATTTTGGCCAGTAAAATGAGAGAATATTTAAGTGATAGTAAATGCGATAGAAATAATACTTTAATGAACACTAACCATCATCAATAATCCAGTCATCCTTCTGCCGCTCCTGAACTCTCTTCGAGTACTCCCGCTCGTCCACCACCTCGTAAACATTTTGGACCGAGGATACCTATTATAATAATTAAATTCAAAACAAAATTTAAGCGCGTACAAGAACGGTCACTTGTTGTATGCACTGAATTACTAAAATCAAGGCACATTAGTTAGAATTAAGTTGTAGGATTGAGCTACCTCATATTTATTCTTTTTCCCTTGTAAACCTCGAAGCCTCTCAAGTGCAGCCTGTCTTCCAGACTTGTCCTGACGAGACCTCCGACTTCTGCCTTGAGCCAACGTGGTTGCCTCGCCCCCGTCGTCTAAAATAAAAATGTAATAGGTATTTCAGATAAATTCCGCCATAAATCCCACCAAAAGACATGTCCTACATTTTATCATTTTCACAGACATTTTTTTTTCACATTCAGCAATTAAACTGAACATTAACATTGGCTCGTCAGCATTAGATTGTTACACAGTGTCTACTTACCACTCATGGTTTCCGCTGGTCCGGCTACAATCACCTAATATTATCCTTCGTTATCCGGCTTTAATAAGAAATGTTCGCACTAAATTTTGGTTGTTTACTTAAGATTTTCTGCAGAGCACAACTTTAGAATGCGAACAAGTGAATAATCATACAAAATATATTTTACTTTCAACCCATACACTGTTCGCCCGGGAACTCATCATGTTGATAGCCGGACCGCAGCAGAATAAAGAGCTCTTCAACAAGGACTTGAATGAAACCTTTAAATTTGGCGCAACATTTTCCCTCCCTCCTATCATTGGCGGGAGTACATCAATGACTTCATCGTGAAGGCTTAAAAAGCATTGAAAAAGAAGCTCCTCAAGTTCATCACAGACCGCAGTCAGTCAGTCTGTAATAATTATGTACCTCAGCTTGCTATTGTTAGCACCAGGCGCCGAGCCTTTTTCTTCGGTATTATATTATGCCTCGACTGACTTCTATTCCAGCAGCGTCAGCTACTTCATGTTTTCATCTTGTCCATCCGTCTTTAACTTTTGAACGGATCGGAATTTTCATCCGGGTCCTCACCACCAATCGGCTGTCAGTAGTCAGTAATATAACTACTGTTGGCAGACGGGATCGGGACTTTTTGGATTTCCCGGTCGGGATCGAGACGGATTTGGGGAGGCCCGATCCCGGTCCCGATCGGGACCGGGACTTGTGTTACAAATCCCGATCCGGAATAGGGTCGACCAAATCTGTCCCGATCCCGGCCGGTGTCGGGATCGGGGCCGATTTGTTACATCACGAAAAATCGGCAGCGGGATTGGAGTCGAGAATGGGAACCAAATTTTTCCCGATTTGCCACCAACAGTAGCTGTAGGACACATCCCTTTTAAACCTGGTAAAAATCAGTCAGGTAATTCGGGGCCATTGAATGACTGTTTTCTCAACTGATTGAACTTTTTTACTTGCTTCTTTCGCCTGGAAGCTGTACATCTTTGAATACCTCATAATATGATATGTGATACACGAAAATGTGCATATAAACTCGTTGCTCCCATGCATGCAAAATATGACCAGAAGAATATTTGTTGCGCCCGAGCTGGGATGGCTAATACAAAATACAATAATACTATTTACTATTAGCTATATCGGAGTGAATACGATGGCTTATGTTTATTTGAGCAATTGAATATCCATCTGTGCATAAAACTTCCACTGAATATCGAATGCCGGGAGGCAGCCAGACAATTACAGAGAGCCTGCTCTCACGTTGAAGCACCACTTAGAAGCTGATTGAGATGTTTTTACACGAGAGTGGATTCATTATTGATTATATCTCCTCAGCGAAGTAGACTTGTTGACACGTATCCCATATCACACCGTCAAGTATTACGTGTTTGAAACCCTGAGGGTATTTTGCACTTGGCCAAAACAATAAAGCGTTTGCTGAAATGAATTTGCACACGGCACGGTACAATCCTCCAACACGGTTTCCTTTAAATAAAATCATCCGTGCCAGCATCCACGTTGACACTTGCGAGCACATCTCAGAAGCCACCGACGCACCTATATTACACCTTGGGCGCTCCCACATTTTGTCATTAGTTGACAGCTATAATATACTCCACTGAATACCACCATGTCCATCAAGCTCGGAGAGACTTTTCCCAACTTCAAAGCCGTGACAACCATTGGCAACATCGACTTTTACGAATGGCTCGGCGACTCGTGAGTTCCTTCCAAACTCCGGATTCGAAAATGTGTCCTGCACAACATAACATCTTATCCCTGTAATTTCCTTGAATTCCTTGCAGTTGGGGGGTGCTTTTTTCTCATCCTGCGGACTACACGCCTGTCTGTACAACGGAGCTTGGACGAGCTGCCAACTACATGCCCAAGTTCCGCGAGAGGAACGTGAAGCTCATCGCCTTGTCCGTGGATACTATTGAGTCCCACATGGGGTGGATCGAGGTAAATAATCCGTAATGTAGATTTTCATCCAAATTCCAGACCCAATTGATTTGATCTCCGTTAATCTTTCGATCCGATGCACGCAGGATATCAAATCCTACTGCGCCGAGCTGAGGAACAAAGACTTCCCGTTCCCCATCATTGCGGATGACAAGCGGGAGCTGTCTGTCAAGCTCGGCATGTTGGATCCGGATGAGAAGGACAGCGCGGGGATGCCGCTCACCTGCCGCGCCCTCTTCATCATCGGGCCGGACAAGAAGATGAAGCTCTCCATGCTGTATCCCGCCTCTACGGGAAGGAGCATGGATGAAGTGGTCCGCGTCATCGACTCCCTCCAGCTCGTTACAAAACACAACGTTGCAACTCCCGCCGACTGGACGGTAATTACAGACTAAACAAGGCAGTAGTTATTAGAGGATGGTGACAACATTTGCTCATATTAATTGTTGGACAGCCTGGGAAACACTGTATGATCGTCCCATCCCTGAGCGCCGAGCAGGTGAAGAAGGAGTTTGCAGATTCGGAGGTGACTGTGATCAAAATGCCTTCAGGGAAGGACTACGTCCGTCACGTGGTACTCAAGTGAATGGGGAACGGGCCAGGAGTTCATGCTCGTTGAGTTTTAACGGAATGTTCCCTCAATCTCCACCTACTCTATTGATGGAACTCATCGTGTACCAGATCATTCAAGCGGAGTTTTTGACTGATTTGACTGAAATGTTTAAAAAAATATATTCACGACGTTTACTTCAAACTGAAAATTCAGCCCTTTGCTCACAGTGCCTCTCCAATTCTTTAACTCGACCAAAGCAATAATGGCAATAACTTAACCACAAAAAAACTTTCTGGCTGCACTGAATTTAGAACTGTTTTTTACAACAAAATTAAAGGTTTGATTTGTAACAGAAAACACCACCGAATCCCTTAGGAAAAAAACCAATTATGATCACGCTCGTTGCTGACCACTTCTTCCAAATAGCGAGGTCAGTCTGTGACCACCGAGACCTCCTATACGTCTATCTCACATTCCGACATTGAACAACATTAATGTTTCAATATGAAACTTTAAAAATTCTTGTAGTTTTATTTTAAAAAATAATATAGAGTCCACATAAGTCATGCAATGCATTATACAAAACAATTTTACAATCAGTATTACTAACAGAGCTACAGTATATTATAGTAGGAGATAAAACCAGTCGAATCACTCCACAAGCAGCACGCATTGACTCACATTGTCACGCTCGCAATGACAAGATCCCTCGGAAAGACACGCGCCGATTTTCAATATTTGTTAGTACACTACTTCTCCGCAAGCTGTTGATAATCCATTGAGCAGAGGCAGAATCGTCGCTCACATCCCGCTCCTTCGCCGCCTGTATTCTTCTAAGGTGATCTTCTTCTTGGGAACATAGTTGGTGGGCACGACGGTGGCATCCAGACTGAACATGGCGGCATGAGCCTCCTCGTAAGGATTGTTCTGATGTTGCGACGGGAAGTGGAAACCCGGTTTGGCTGGAAAACCACAAAAAAGTACCCAACATTGTCATTACAAACACTTAATTTAAAGTAATAAATCAGTTTAAATTAATTCACTTACTCCACTTGACCCGCTCATGGAAATCCTCCTCGTCGAGAATGACTTCGAAATCGTGAAGGTTGAACATCTCTTCAGTGTAGTCCCTATTGAAGTATGTCATGTGAGGGTGGGAATGGACGATGGATGGGTCCAACGGCCAGGTGTAGCGTTCACCATCATTGCTCATGGCCACCAGCCCATTATTGGGGATTTGCTGCGGAAAATTCAAAAGATAAATTAGTGCCATTGCGCCCTTGTACAACGGACGGACCGGTCTTGGAACATTACCGGCGCCTGCTCATCTTCAGAGGAATCCTCAGCAGGGATTTCCAGCTCCTCTCGCACGCTACTGTGAGCAACAACATCCGGGATGACAGGAGGCTCCACCTGGACCTCAACCGGAGCTGGAATTGTGGGAGAATCTGGCGTGCTGATCTGAATTTCCTTCCGCATTGTCGGTCGCGAGGGTTTTGTAACCCGACGAGTGAACGGATCCTCCGACCTCTTTCCATCCCCATCTTTATCTTCTTGACTCTCCTGTGCGTGAGAACAAGGGGGATTGGTTACATATGGAGTATTAAATAGTTCTAATGAGATAAGTGGTGCTACTACCAAGATGGCTGTTTCCATAATCTCCCGATTTCGCTTCCGATTCCTCTCGTTGATGACGGAAATCTTGGCCAGGCTGTTGTTCCGAACTTTGTCACCTTGCCTGGATTTCTCATCCAGTTCCCGGATCTCGCGGTCCAACTCTAGAACTCTCATCTCGTTCCCACTATGAAATTAATTCATTAAGTAGTAAACATTAATTTTTGGAACCATTGAGACTGGAATTGGAATTTTTAAATCCTTGAAGGGTTTGCAACATACAATCGCAGAGCCTCTTCACGATCCTTCATGAGTATGGTCTTCTGCAGGGCGAAGTTGACGCGAAACAAACCGAGTTTCTGCTTTTCCCGCAAGATCTGGAAATGAGACAAATAATGGTTGAATTAGAGAAATTCAAAGTTGAAATCCATGAGGATTTCGTTAATTAAATAAATAACGTAAATTCTATGTGAACAAAATACAAATTTTGAAAATTCAAATAACATCAAAATAAAAATAAGAATAGAAATTAAAATATGACAAAATCAAACAAATAACATACAACTATACATGAGACAAATAATGGTTGAATTAGAGAAATTCAAAGTTGAAATCCATGAGGATTTCGTTAATTAAATAAATAACGTAAATTCTATGTTGTCGTAAATTCAAATTTTGAAAATTCAAATAACATCAAAATAAAAATAAGAATAGAAATTAAAATATGACAAAATCAAACAAATAACATAAAACTATACATAAAAACAGAGATGGAAATCAAAAAAACATAAAACATAACATAAAAACATAAATAAAAATATGAAATAAAATCTGAAAAAATCAAGTAAATAGCATAAAAGTATAAATAAAAACAGAAATTGAAATATGAAAAATTAAAAATATAGCATATAAATACAAATAAAAATAGGAATTAAAATCTAAAAAATCAAATAAATAACAAAAATAGAAATTAAAATCTGAAAAAATCAAATAAAAACTTAAAATTCTAAATAAACAATAGAAAACTTAAATAAGTAAAATTACAGTTGATTTCACGAATTTTAAATTTAAATTAGCTCTATGAAAATCGCATTATGGCCCACACCCCAAGCGCACCTCATTGATGTCTTCATCCTTAAACTGGTAATTCTGAGCTGCCCGGAACTCGCGCTCCTTCGCATCCACAAAGTCCATGGTGGGGAGGGCCATGCGAAGACCGTCCATCTCCGTCTTCCATCGTTGAAATTCTTCTTGAGTGAACTCCTTGTTGCTCAGCCAGTGCAGATCAAAAAGTTTTTGGTCGGAGCCATGTTGGACGCGGACGCTCTTGGTCGTCCGAGTATTGTTCAAAGTGTAGCTCTGCCCCTCTACCACTTCTTTTACTTGACATATCTGAGGATGACAAAAAGGACAGGCTCAAAATTCGTTATGAATTGGCGCGATTCTTGTAAGAACCGAATCTGTGCTCACTCGGTACACGTAAGAACCGGCTTTCCCGCTGAACCCGAGCTTAACGAAACAACCAACGATCAACTTCGTGAAAAACGGTAGGTGGACCCATCTGGAAACAAGTTAAATGGGTAGTAATTTACAAGTCTGTTAAAAACGAATCCGGAATAATTGAGAATTGTGATGAGAAATTATACAAACTTTTCACATCTGTCCCGCGTCATTTGAATCCGTTGGAGTTGTTTTACCGTTGTCACGCTCCGCACCACCTGAGAATCCCTGAAACCACAGAAAAAATGTTCATTCTGCAAATGAAAATATTTTGGTTAAATATTTTAGGAATTACACATTCTCTACCTGCGGCATAAATCTGCCGAGCGTTCGGACTCAGGCTGGCTCTTAGAACTGCTTTCCGAAGCCCGTGAAACCTTCAGCAGCGAGCTGTCCTTCCACAGGTCATCTTCAGAGTCGGAATCGGAGCTGGAGCTGTAAACTTCATCCGCATGGAGCTTGAGTTTGTTCTCCGCAGGAGCGTGGGAGGATTCCTTCCACCATGAGGACTTTAATGGTTCATCTCTAGGGGACTCAACAACAATTTTCCGCTTTTCCTCAGCTCTGAGCCGTCGATCCTCCCGCTTCGCCATCAGCTCGTCCATTGCTGCACTCTTGGGATCCCGCCGCCGGCATTCTATCGTCCTCATCCGGCACAGGCTCAGGTTCTTGTCCTTCTCCGAAATGTTCCTACAAAGACACGCAACCTCTGGATAATAAAGAATACTCAGACATGTAAAAATTTGAGAAATATTATCACCATCATTACTTATTGCTGGCATTGAGCTTCTTCTCATCCCGAAGTTTCTTCTGAATCTCAAAGCGCTTCCACAGTTTCTCCCGCCGCTCCATCCGATCGTAGATCACCTCCTCCCGCTCCCGCTCCGACATTAAAGAGATCCGCTGACGATCCTCCTCGTCCCCCATGAACTCTTCATCGTAGCCATCGTTGAATTCTTCTTGGAGGGAGCCTGAGTCGGAAAATTCCCCCTCTTCAAAGTCATCCTGAGTTGACCTTTTAGTTTTCGAAGTCGGTCCCCCAATTTCCGAGATTGTCATGAGGATTGAGGAATCCGCCACACTGCTGGATGAGGAATTGGAACCGGAAGAGAGCCGTCGTGTTCGGTGGCGGTTGAGGAATGTAGGATCCCAAATTCCAGACTTTCCATCGTCATTCCCTGACTTTAAAATATCCCAATAAATTATTTTAGATTCCTACAAGTATCCCACAACTTTCCCCATATTACTCCCATGATTTTGGATATGTAAAATGTATTTCCCGAATTTGAATCTCATCAAGAAAACTTGCTCTTTGCACTTACTGTTGTTGAGCGTGAGGACGAAGCGAGTGAATATGAAACGCCGGAACCATTTGGAAATAATTCCCGTGCTTCTCTATTATTCGCGGGTTCTTTCTTGAAAAATGGATTTTCCTTCCGTCGGAATGCCATTATTGAAGCTAGTTGTTACAGTTCTCCTTTCTCGCTTTCTGAAAATCCTCTCCTCTTGTAAAATTGCGCTCCAAACAGGTATTCGGGTAATAACAAAAATGGGAAATTCTAATCAAAAGCTCATCTCATTCTGCACAACACATTTAACAGAAAATGTAGAATCGTTTTCAATGTAAATAATTAATTACAGGATAGTGTCTCCACTCACTCTACTGATATGACAAGACTTGATTCTCAGCTTCAATTTTTAAATTCAAATTTGTTTTCAAGTTGCTTCCAACCCGACTCTTGCTGAAAGCGTTCAGAAGACGATAATGTGCACTCGGTGGACTCCACGCCGGATTTCGGAGCACATCATTTGAAAGACAAAGTGTGCCGTAAAACGAGCATATTTTGTACTGTTGGAGGAGTGGAAACAGCGGGAAATTGCACGCTGTCATGTTTTGAGAGCATGCAGTTTGGTTGAGCAAAGCACGTAACCAATAGAATGATTGATTTAACGTCGATTTTCGAGACTCTCCAATGGCGAGCGGCGAGGCGAGATTGGTTCTCCACTTCTTTTGAGAACGAAATGCGTCCGTCCAATGAGGAGGTGCCAAAAAGATGAGAGTTAAGTTGAACTTATGAAAATAAAACAGGAATGGATGGGTACGAAGTTGGCTTTGTTTGTAAACGCGCGTGAAATCCTGGATTACAAAAAATGCAGGAACAAGTGTCACTGCCTGTCGTTGCAGAGCTAAAATTCCGCCTCTTCGATTCGACTCGTAATAGCTCAAATTTTAATTCTAACATTCCTATTGCCCACAGGTCACACTGGTCTCCAATGTTTCGTATTTGTCTCCCCCTGATTTTCTACGAGTACAATAGGAGGTCGAACGCAGAACGCACCACTTTTGGCGGTTTTAAATTTTTATCTAGACTTTAATGTGAAATTGTGTCCTTGTCCAGATTCAGGCGTATAGTACATGAAATTAAGTTTTATTTCGTAGTACAGTACACATAAAGAGGTATGCGCCGTGCGCTGTTGGTTACACGAAAGTTGGTACGCAACTTTCAAATGGTTTATGACGATCGAGATAAAATTTTGGCAAGTTTCAGACCTTCCCAGTTTACGCTTGAATGGTTCTTTGAAACTCCTATTTTCTGAAAACACAGTCATAATATACGAAAAATTGGTCTTTCTGCTCACCGGAAATTCAAATAAGTGTGGGCATTTTCATAGCAACAGATGCGAAAAATTCCTGGGTCTCAAAGGCAAAAATGTGTAAACTTCCCCTAAAGGATCATGGTGGTGTAATCCGTACGACGACAGTACTTGCAGTTACCGACACAAATGCAGCATGAAGATGCTATGAGTAGGGCCGAAAAACGCCATAAATAGTGCTCAAAGACAACTGAAGGATGAGCACGTGACTAGGGCATATACATTACTGGTCGCGGTCGCAGCTGTCAGCCATTTTACGACGAGCAATTTCCCTCCACC
>WJFA01002315.1:0-16494 GCA_009870155.1 Pseudobourletiella spinata | reverse complement strand
CTACCTGCTGGAACTACTACTGCTGCTACTACTACCTGCTGGAACTACTACTGCTGCTACTACTACCTGCTGGAACTACTACTGCTGCTACTACTACCTGCTGGCACTACTACTATTACCTGCTCGTGCTGCTACTACTACTACTGCTACAACGACCTGCTCGTCCTACAAATGCTGATGCCACTCTAGGATATGGAACTCCAAGGAAAACTTAGCTGGAGTGGCTGCTCCCACGCACACCTGAGCCTGTCCGCTCCTCTCAGACTTAAAAAAAATGAGAGGACGCATTTTTCAAGACCTCCGATCCTCTAAATTCCGCTCCTCCACACTTGTCTTCTCCAAAGTCGTCCCACCCTTCCACGTGTCTGAATATTCCACATTTCACCGGGATTTTTTCTCTTTAAAATCAATTCCATTTCCTCGCCCAGCTCGCACACAGCTGCGGCCCACCACCACCGCCGCTGCACCGGCACGCCCGGATATTGAATTGAACGCCAATATTAGACTTTCCCCCGTCACACCTCCCCATATGACCAGATGGAACGGGAAGCTATTAAGGGGCTGTTTGTCACAGTTCTACTCCAAAGACGACGGTAAGGCATGGTCACACTCCTGCATGTAGTAGTAGTAGTAATAGTAATCACTTTCCACAGTACCAGTGTGCTGAACAAAAGTTGAGCATTTCCCTGTCGCCAGCCCGAGAGAGAGAGAGAGACAGAGAGCTGGAGAGGGGAGCGTCAACAGTTTCAAGGATTATTGAATTAAAACGGGTTTAGCCTGTCCTACTACTGCTACTACTACACTCTGAGAGACCGTATATGACTGCGGCTACGTAATTAACTAGGCGCTAGCTGTTGGCTAAAGGCAGTGTGGCAAGAGGGGATCGGAGTCGATAAAGTAAATAGTGGATAGTAGGCTATGATGATCATCATGTCCTTAACAGCGGCATAGCTCACCGCCAGCAGTAACACTCCCATCATTATCATCATCATGGCGTCGCTCTGGTTATTTTCTTTGGCCTGGCGGCGGCCGGGAAAGTGGGTCCGCGGAATCATACGTACTACCACTACTACTACACACAGTTTAAGACAAGATGGCAATGCTGACCCCTTTGCGAGGAGCAATCATGCCGATTCCAACGAGTTACCACTCGCAGAGTTAATCGTATGAGATAGGGTTGTCACAGCAATGCACTTTGTTGGTTACTACTAACAAGAAAACGCTCCACCAATGGATTATTACATAGGGGCGCAATGTCTATACAATTTACCCGAGATTCTCTGACGAGCGTGCGCGCCCAGGGCTGGCAAAATCCGACTCATCTCGACACTCCTCCACACTGAATATTCAGCCTACTGGAGTGAACTATCGATGGTGAGCCTCTGCATTTCAATTCAAATTGTCTCCTTGTTAATTTGCGGAGCAAAATCGAGACTAAATTATGGGTTGCAATTCCACGGATTCATAGTATATAATTTCAAATTAAATAATTACACATTTACAAAAATTACAAAATTTACCTTTCAATTTTCATTGAATTCAAATACTTTCAATTTTCATGACCTAATGTTCGTTATTACCGCCCTAATTCTACCAACCGGAGTCTCTTGTCCAAACGGCTTTCACCATTATCCCCACTTATACTTGCCACAACCCTAGCCTGTCCGGTCCGCCCAAGAGTGTGAGGAGGGCCCACAGCAGGGAAGGTGAGAGTATAGGTGCGGTTGCCAAATTTGGCCAAAACAAAGAGACAAGGTGACAAATAGGAGCTAAGCCAATGGCAGTGCGCCAGCAGGCGGAGATACTACCAACTACCACACTCTCAGAACAGCAGGTAAATCGATGCTTTCCCTTCACCCGCGTCGAGCTTTGGCCATTTTATTGTGTCTAGATCCACACACTTCTCGACCACTCACACCAGTTCGACTCCTCTCTCTCTCTCTCTCTATAGTCCCATCCAAGCTGTCTCCATGCGTCCGTCTAAATCAGTTTAGGTGAGTCTATGTGCGAGTCTATGCATACGTACGTATATGGTGGAAATAAGGAGGACAACGATATGTTTAACTTGACACGGTACACGTACAAACAACTGTCGGAGGCACACATATCCACATCACCATCCCACGACCGACAACAATCATCCACTGCCCTCCTCACTGCTCTGTCTTTTCCTCTTCCTCTCACTTTTTCCCCTGCGAACTTTTACTTATCTTTGAAATAAATTGACACGACGAAACCTTATGTTCCACCACCACCACCACCACCACTTACAGCTACACTACTACTCCTACCGGTATGTATACACCACACCTCTTCCCCCATATCCTCCTTTTATCATCCATTTGTTCCGAGTTTTCTTTCCAGGAATCGGATCCTAGTACTACTATAGAGTCCTGCCAATCACATCCATCAGCACACAAGACAGACAGATTCGCCAACTCGGCACGTTTTGGATCCCCATCCGGCCAAGGCCCTCCCCTCTAGTATTGCGATTCAATAAATTCAGCATGAACCACAACACCAGCAGCAGCAGCCGGGATTTACATGGACTTTAGACATGACGAGACCTGGGTGTAAACAATAAAAAGGCACAACTCACTCCGCTTTCATCCCGCATGTGGAGCGGTAAAAATCTGGGATCAATTTTCCATTAAAGTCTCGGGAGGAGCGCAATGCTATATAATAGTCGGAAGAGAATGAAAACAAGAAAATTCCCTCATCCCCGCTGCTCCCATTCAACAGCTGCCTTTTAAAGCCTTGAGCGTCGTCGTAGCAACAACAACATCGTTGTCTCATAGCAATGCTGCGCATGAGCATCATAGGTTCAAAATAACTGCCAACAACACCCAGAAGACACAAACACACAAGTACGAATACAGGCATACACATACACACACACACACACACACACACACACGCAGCTGCCATCATCACCCCTCAACCCTCGCCCAAGTACATTCGTTATCTCAAGCAATCTCGAGATTACACCCGCCCACACACTCCCAACACTTTTTCAATAAATGAGCCGGCACGTTCAGGACGGGACGAAAGTTGGATTTCACCCGTCATCCCCGTCTCCCCACATGACACACACAGACACGGACAGACTCCTCTTAATGCAAGCACACTCACTGAATGGAAATTGCGAATTTTTAATCCAGCTCCCGACTCGCTCCACATTAATGGATCCCAAGAGTCCGTCTCTCCCATTGCCGACTACGGTGCGGAGTACGACTTGAGAACACTCGACCCTGAATATATGCTCCTAAGCCTCATCCGTTAATTCCTCCCCTCACACATTAGCCACGACATCTAGCAAGTTGTCCCTTGCTGAACCAGCACCACTAGGTGTGCCACTACACAATCCTACCTTCATTCCTCCTGTACCATCCCTTACAGTTCCGTCTTGTCGGGACGCGCTGCGGTGCAACTCGTCAAAAATCAACTCTTTTCCGCTCAACTGTAAGTTTCATGTGGACTGCAACGAAAGGCAGATCCGCCTCTCCAGCAGCTTAGCATGCCCACACACACATACACACAAACACGTACGATCGATACAAAACTCAATTAGTCCGCCTGAATGGGACCCTTGCTACAGGCCACTAAGCCCACGTCACTGCTGAATTCAACATGGACTGTCCTGCTGCCAATTTTAAAATGCCGTCACACACTCCGTCCACTACCCGTGAACTCTGTACGAATGACAACTGCACGATTCCCCTATATGGCTTAACTGCCCACTTCAACGACTACTACATATACATGCAGACACATCCACGCACGCACACACATGCAATCAGACGTTCCACTAGACTAGCCCACTATACAGTTTTCAAGTATTTGGTGGAGTGTGGGACTGCAAGTTGCAATAATAATATCCCGTCGTCCCGACATTCGAGAGAAGAGCACTCACTTTATATTGCAATGCGGCGGCAGCGGCGGCGGGGGACACAGAGGAATCACGATAAGAAAGCCGAGCCAGGGGATCCGCGTTACTCGGACGCTCCACACGGAGATATTCCCCCGGGCTACAAGTATCAGTTTCCCAACATCTGTTATCTCAGGCTCTTAATCTCCCCCGATTCCGCTCCTATACTACTACTGGTCTAGGGACGGCATTAAAAATAATGAGGTTCATATCATTCTCCCGGTGGCTCACCTTCCATTTGTCCCCATTGGAGGAGTCCGGACTAATGATAAGGGCTACTAGGGAAGTACGCAGGCAAGTATCCCTCCCATACTCCCACCACTTACTGCCGCTTCCTCCTTCCCAGCTCCATACGACAGAGGGGTATAGGCTTAGCAAAATGTTCCCATCCACCAGTACCGTTATCCAACCTCTCCACCACTGCACCGTATCAATAGAGAACTCCCAATTACCGTCCATCATCCCACATCCGTATATGCGTGAAATTTTCAAAACTGGATATTCAGAAAGATTCAGCTCCCACACACAGCACAGCGTACAACTGGGTATCGAAATCCTCACATTGCATGTTCTGCGAAAAATATACCGCAAAAATCTTCAAACATTTGAATACAGGCAGGAACTTTCAAAGTATTCCCAAAATTCTAAGGTTCATCTTTCTCTGCAATACCAACTATGGATGTCATTCCTCAAACTTGATAGGAACACATCGGAATGTATCAAATGCCATACTAATTATTTTCCAAGCCGGCAACCTTCTTCAATTGCAACACAAATACTGGGGATTACACTTTCCGCTAGGGGAAAATCAAAAGTTTCCCCTCTTTGTGGGACATTAGAGATGGAAAATATGGTCCACATTAGGACGCTAGCCTATTCACTCTTTCATTTTTGGAAAGTAATACATAGTGAATAGTAATTGAGGTAGAAGACAGCCAATATTGTGACGATGATGTTATTCACCATCTTCCACTGAAACTAAAAAAACAAGGTCGAAAAAATTGTTGAAAACTGACTGAATGAGTGATAATAATGGGTTACGGGCACTATTGTGTCGTCCCTTGTAGGACTCAGCCCGAAACCCGGAGGAGGAACATTATGAAAAAATTAGAGCAAATTAACATCCGTCCCATACGATCAGTAGTAAACGCTGGGAAGGTTCAGTGGTGGCGCATTACTCGACATCCGAACATACAACAGTGGTCTGATAAGTGAAAAAATTATAGCAAATTAACATCCGTCCCATACGATCAGTAGTAAACGCTGGGAAGGTTCAGTGGTGGCGCATTACTCGACATCCGAACATACAACAGTGGTCTGATAAGAGCACAGGACGAGAGCAGGACGAGCCCAGTCTTCCAGTAGTGCAAATTGACCAGCTCCCATGCCCTATTCCACGCACACACTTTTCCTGGAAGGACGTGTAAATAATCAATCACGCACTCCCCTACTGCCTCTCCCCTCCCCTGTCACGTTTCATACACGGATTACAAGGAAAATAAATTAGGGCTACTTTCCTACCCCGCATTTACTCTCCTCCACCGACCGGCCCAGAATTATCCGCCGGCGGCTCCGGCCCGGTGCAACTTCTAAATGCAAAAAAAAGTTTCAGGAGACGATACCACCCCTGTTTAAAATATTCCATTCAAACTGGCTACTACTGCTCCAACTATCAACTTTCCCCCGCCGTATAGTAAGTGAGTGAATAAGCAAGTTTTTACTGCTACTTCTACCACTCCTACAACTACAACTCCAGCGAAAACAAGTTAAAAGCCCTGTCCACAATGATTAACGGCCAAACAGGTATTTTTAATCAGACGGGAGTGACTTTAGCTGGACTCGCAACTTATTGAGCGTTCCGCAGGGAGCCTCAAGTTGAGAGCTCAAGTGGTGCAATAAGGAACGGGAGCATGCGCAGCGTCCATACCAGGCTCCAGAAAATATACATGTTAGCAAGACTAACCAAGTAATACTCCCACAACTTTTTCCCAGTGACATGAATACATGAAGCTCTTCCACCTTCCAGAACTGCCAACCACACGCACACGCACAGACTGACAGACAGGCACAGGCAAACACACACACATGCATGACACACGGACACGCAGACAGGCACAGAAGAAGACACACACACACACGGAAATCCTAACTCTTTTAGCAGTAGATCAGGAGGAACAGTTTCCTAAACGCTTTGTAATCCCTGGAAAACTTCTATAAGCCCGATATTCATTCATTCAGTCAATAATCCTAAAAGCTTCCTCCGTTCCTCCACCGTGTGTGCATGTGTAGGACGGGAAAGGTTTCCCCAGTGTACTCCGTAACGTCGCCTGCGGCACGGCAAAGAGTGCGTAACTGCTTATAACATACAAACCCCATGCCGCCACCATCATATGAGGATCACGTACCCCTTCCGATTATCTCGTCATCAACAATATATAGCAAGATCGTATTGCTCCTACAAATTTCTCCGGGCAATTTGAGATTGGAACTAGGACCAAATTGGATGCAGCCGGATCAGAGCCGCACACGCACGCACACACACATGCACATACATACACACACACAAATACACTTTCCCACCGTCCATCATGCCCTCCGAAAGACTGACTCTCCTTCACAATCCATCCATCCATATCCCCCTCCATACAGGACTCCTTCCAATCCACTTGAGCCCAGCCGCTCTTCAAATCAGGGGAAATGTTAAAGGTCTGTAAAAAATTATTAGTTCCCTTCCCTTGCCGTGATGATACTGTCAAATTACAAACTACAGATAAGTGTAGCCCCAACTCTCTGAGCACACATGCAAGCATACGCTAACACACACACACACACACACACACTTTTTCACAAGGTCACACACACACACACACACACACACACACACAACAATAACCATAACGATCCGAACGTGTTCCATATGAATTCGAACGAGGAATCGGACAGGAGCAGACTCTCCAATAAAAATTAATCTTGGGCCTCTACGTGTGGAGCACACAGGGAGGGAGAAGATGAGTGTGTGCGTATGTGTCTGTGTACGAGAGAGGATGTGAAAAGGCTCGCGGAGGGTACGACTGTCATCTTATTATCAGATCCCCCAAGATCCATACTCTCAGGCGTACACAGTAATATGAGAAAAGCCACCAGCCCATAAATATGAATACGTGGACTTGGACAGTGCCGTAAAACTGGGCCAGATGAGGACAATTACCTACTTAAATGCACCAGCACGTGATCCTCCTCCTTTCATGTAAGCCTCGAACTCACCCTCTCTCTCTCTCCCGCCTCACAACAATAATTTCACCATACTCTCCTCAACTTCCTCAATCCGTGCAAGGGTCAATATACATATTGTACTCCTCCCAGATTCTCCTAGCCCCGTCATAAACCGCTAAAGACTCACACGTGCGCTTAATAAATCCACTTTCCCGCAACCACCACTCACACTACTCGCAATGAGGAGGAGAGCATGAGGAGCCTCACCATATAATGTAATGGATGTTCACATATATAAGCACATCCCCAACCCATAGCCAGCCGCTCTCAAGTGTCATGCGAATAAAAAAAACCAAAGTGCCGTCATCTACACCAGCACATCATAACCAATTTAACTCATACTCCCACATGAGCTGTAAGTGAGTTCTCGCTCTCTTTCTCTCCTTCACACACACACAAACACACACACAATCTGTTTGATCCCATACTGACGTAGCGACCATCCGTCTGTATGATTCCAAATGTTACCAATAGTGTGGTGCATCCCCAACGCTAGACCCCACGTCCATTCGCACCACCATCATTTCCGACCCCGACACACTCCTCACTTCCGTTCCGCATAAACGTTTTTCCAGTTGAAGTACACTGTGTGGCGGGCCATTCCCAACCCCGGGGATTGCATAAAAGTCTCATGAAATTCCAACCTCATTCCACTCCCGCCACTACTAATAATACAGCTACTACTTGTACTATTCCAATTCCTAATCTCAGCAAGTTGATGGGAGTGCTCCGTCGTTCAACTCCTCCAACCTCCATCATCGACGGACTAGTTGTCATCGTCGTCGTTGTAGTCTGCTCGTCTACCACCACCATTTAGTGCTTCTCAAATTGAGAGCCAGAGATCCGGAACACCCATAAAGAGTGTACAGTACAGCAGAGCCAGTCCAATTCCAAGGGAACTCCGCGGCTCAACTTTGGAGACCGTGTGGAAAAGTCCGTCCTTGTTCCTTTCTTCTACTTTTTGGAGGAGTTGGAAACCCAAGCAAAGACAAACAGACGCAAGGAAAATACACATGCATACGCATACAAACGCGTACACAAACACACACACCCACACATATACTCACAAACAAATGTAAATACGCACTCTTAATACGCACCCAGGACAGATCCCAAGTACCCATGATGACAGTCGTAAACATACTCGCGCACACAGACGAACACAGAGCTACTACTGAGTAAATGAAAGCTTTTTTTACTGCTTTTACCCTGTCAGCCAGAGCACATATTTTCCCTTTCCCTTGTCCCTGCATCTGACTGGTTCCACATTATTGTATGGAAATACGGGGAGAGAGCCTGGCGTAAATACCGTCTTTAAAACCCTTCCATCTCTCTCCCACGTTTTTTTTCACACGCGCTCAATCATCTTAAGAGCATATATGGCCGTCCCTGCCTCCCTCAAATCCCCTGCACACCCTCCCCAAATACATAATTATACTTATCGCACTCGCGGGGAAATTCTCCACGCAGAGACACATATGTATACATATACATATATATCCAAACCATCGACGTCCTGACAGTGAGCCATAAGTCGTTTCCAAATCGCCCGAAAAATTTCCCGTCCACTCACACGCATACACACACAAGTTTTTTCAACACATATAACAAAATCGTCCACACAGTACTTCCAGCAGCACCGAAGTAGTAGTAGTAGTAGTAGTAGTAGTAGTAGTAGTATTAGTATTAGTAGTAGTAGTAGTAGTAGAGGTAGTAGTAGTAGTAGTAGCAGTAGTGCACGTTGTAGAAGTTCCTCTCCGAGATCGCACATAAAAATATAAAATGAAAAGCTGGGATTGAAGAGCCCACGCAAAAATCCGTACTCTCCTTCCCGAGCCGCTTATAGTGTAACAAATACACGTGCATATATATACATCCCAAGTCCGCCAAAAAAATACAGAGGCTCTGGGCAAAAGTTGTCCAGCATTAGTTTGTTTTGTGGAACAGAGGCGGGGCGGTGAATTGAGGAAATCCTAGTGATTTTCACATGAAGGAGGGAGAGAGGATGAAAAAAACCCCTCATTTCCATCCTATATAGAACCATTATTGGCCCACTTGTAATTATTCTTCCTCGTTCCGGAGGACAGAGGCGTGTGTGCAGTTAGTCTAATTCTCTAATCACTACTACTGTGTGTGATTGTGTGTGTGTGTGAGTGTGTGTGCGTGTGTGTATGTACCACCAGCTGCCCCAATCAATACATGACGACTCCCAACAGTATGGTAGCAACAGCACTAGCAGACCAGCCAGCAGTATTCAATAGTACTATATATACATTATACGAACCGAGCCAGCGGAGGCCCACTCACATGACCGGCATCTACACCCCATCCCTGATCATGGACAGGGAGAAACGGCGATCCGGGAAGTTAATTCAATTAAATCCTACGTCCTACTAACAGCATTCAATTTACATGTAAAGAGTCAAATTACATGGATTTAAAGTGGCATTCAACTGCCCTTCCTCCCGCCCTCCCATCCATCCCCATAGCCTCGTCGTAACATCGTCAAATCAAATTAGCCCGCGTCCTCCTAATAGCTTTCCTATTTTACAACAACTTTACACACACACACACACATGTAAAATATATGTATATATGTATCCCCCCGGCCGGCCCGGAGTCGAACAGTCCCACCAATCCCACTATAAACTTCTGAGCTAATTTATTTTCATTGGATGGGATTTAAAGGTGAAGGCAGTCGGCGGTGAGGGGACTCATCTAGAGAATACGGCATTCACGTCCACCTTCCAGTGTATAAATATATATATACACACACACTCACATACACACTCTTTTCACACAAACGCACGCACATATACACATACACAACTCCTCACTCACCCACCCGCCTTCATAGAGTCCATTCATTCACTCCCTCATTCCAGACGAGTGAGAAACTATTACTACTACTCCTACTGCTTACTCGTACAGCTTCAAGGGATTTCACTGTATTCTTCCAATTCACTGAGCCAACTCCGCTTCGTCTTCCAATCAACCTTTCGCAGAGGGTGACATAATGGAGAAGAGCTTCTTCGATCTCCTCTCCCCACCCCACTCCTCCCGTTCATTATGACACAACAGGCTGATTGGTTCGCAAACAACTAATTTCCCTTTCATTACAGTACAGTACAGCGCAGCGATTGAAAATTTCCAGTAACTCCGACACTGCTACGTTTTATAAATAATAATAATCATCATCATCATCATCATAATTTTACAATTACGTGACGGAGGGAAGGATGGATGGATGGATGGATGATAGGAAATAAAGAGAAGCTCCAGAAAGGAAAAATCTCCTATACGCTGTGAGCTATGAGGGATCCAATGGGATGAGGGCGGGTGGATATACATGTATCATACTAATGTTACATATAAATCTATCCAAACATACGTACATACGTGAGCCTTCACGGAATACTACACTTACCTTTACTCTGCTTCGTGCTCTTATCCCTCAGCACGTTGATTTGATAGACTGGGCCAAACTCTTCAAATAGGACACGAAGCTCCGTCTCACTCCGATCCTTCGGGACTTGTCCCACGAACATTTTGATAGCATCTGGATCCGGCACATCTCCGGGTGAAAGGGTGTCCCCATTTATCACTCTGCAAATCAAATTAAGCCATTAATTACATTAGCTCCGAGTCGTAGTGGTGGTGGTGGTGCTAAGGAGGAAACAATTCTCCTTCCCGCCATCACCATCGCTGCTGCTGCTACCTCCGCCACCACCACCGCCGCCGCCGCCCTCCATCTCCTCTCATTCCCCCTCATCCTCATCTTCACCCTCATCAACATCGTCATCATCACCATCCTCATCACCAACCCTCCACAACTCGACACGCTCTTTGCGTCCGTCTTGGACAAATTAACTATTCCGCTCAAATTCCTTCATTTCCAACCAGCTCCAAACATACATGTACGTAAATGTATAGGAAGTTCCCTTTCCTCACATATCCTTTCCTTGGATCCACTCATCCCACACCGCCTTCCACCCATTGTACATATGTACGCAGAACATGAGTTGGGTTACGAGAGTGCAGGTGAATACGAATTGTGTGTAGCCAACGGTGCGATGGTGGTGGAATAGGATGTGGGATGCTATTAGAGAGGAGGAGACCCAGGATGTGCCCCATATGCTACACTCGAAGATACGTATGTATATGTTACATATTAGCTCCCATATATTTTTCGGGGAAGAAGAATAGTAATGGAACGCATTGGGAATCTTTCAGCTTCCTCATTCCTAATTTTCACCCTCCACACACACACACACACACACACGAACGTACGCACGAAAACACACACACACACACACACACACACATCCACACAATCTAATTAAATCTCCGTTCCCTTTCCCTTCCGTTCCACGCAATGGTTACAGGGGCAGTGACAGGGAGTGGGACATGAAGGTCCTCTCATCGGATAATTTAATACCAACTGGGACAGATTTCCGAGATTACATGCTTCATAATTTATTAAAATCCCTTCCCCGAGATACAAAGCGCGGTTAGACACCCGCCCGACCGGCTCGCAACCCACCACTCCCAGTTCTCCATTAAACAGTTCTCTGTTGAGAACATAACCTGGGCTTACGATAGACGTCGGTTAAGTGCTACGACTACTAATACTACTACTCTCTCTTTATGTAGGACCAGACTGCGGCAGTAAAAAAAACTTGCTCATTTTTTTCTTGGCACGGAAAACTATACTAATGCTCGTACTACGACTGTACGTTCTACTCCTCCCGGCAGCGGTGCGGGGTATAATCAGGGATTTCCCCACCTTTAAACACTCTAGAGCATCGAGCATGTATTTGACGGAGCCTCTCCGCCATCACCACCATTAAGTTTTGTTGATTTTCTCCCCTCATTTTGAGGGGGCGGGGGGAAATTAACAGCTTCTCCGCACTAACAGCACTCCTTCCACATTTTCACTTTTACCGCCGCCGGGTGGAGAGGATTAGTGGGGCAGGCAGGAGGGATATAGTCGGACCATGTAGAAGACTCTTTCACAGTATAGTAGAGGTTAAAGGCATCCTCCCTATCAAGTTGAGACAAATCTCAGGATGACACACAACACACACGGACACACACAAACTCAGTAGCTCAAGAGTCCAATGGGGAGATGTATAATAAATATGAATGTTATTATTATTATTAGTTCACATAAGAATTTTCCTATTCAAATAATCTTCTGGGCAATCCCAGTCGGAGCCTCTCAACACATAGTCATTCGTAATAACAACTACTCTTGATCCATTTTCCACAAGTGTGCGGCTGTGTGCAGGCAGTCCGACGCGAGAGACTGCGAGAAGTACGGGGTATTTGACTGTGAGAAGAGGCCTGGCTATAGCCATGGTTTTTAACAACATCATTCCACCGCCCATTCACCATTCACCCGCCTTGCCCACCCAATTGCCCAGTTTTTATCACCACCAATAATGTGAGATGAAGAAGAGCTTACCAGCTCCCAGAAGGAACGGGGATACATTATGATGGGTTTTGAAGACATAGTTTTTCTCCCCTCAAAACGGATTTGAACGAGAGCTAATAATATTTGAAATCCCAAAGGTTTCGCACCCTATATAATCGTGAGCCTTGAAGATGTGTGAGGAACATTAAAATATCGTATATCACCCCTCCTACGACCACCATCACTTCTCAGCCAGTCAGTTCCTGTCATCCAACTCGTCGTAGCCTTGCCATAGGCCTCCTGTATTCGTATGAGGACGCCTTTCTTTATGTGTGTGTGTGTGTGTGTGAAACGAACAGCTTGTTTTCATAGCAATTTGGTTAATGTTTTCGTCACACACACATACACACATACAACACACATTGACTTTCCGCAGCAGGGGATGAGAGAGAGACGGTCATAAAAACAAGCTGGCTACAACTAACTTTATCATTACTCAGATGAACCCGAACGAGCGGTGAACTCAGGGGCACGTTTGGTTCTGTTGTTAACTACACAAACTCTGGCTCTCGCACTACCTCATCATGTGCGCTCGCGTGTGTGCATGTGTCTGAGAGCTTGCCTACCTCCGTGTGTGAACCACACGCGCGTTACCACCAACGGTGATTTTATCCTGCCAAGGTACTGACTACTACTCCATATCCCAGCCTACTACTACTCCCCTCGCCACCAAAACAGTACCACAAACTTCATTAATTAATTCAGCCCATACGCAACACACACTGCTGGTTAATTTGCGGACCTGATAACTTCCTTCACCTTCCCCACAATGCTAACTTGGAGGAGTTTTTTTTTTCAAAAAAGAAAAAGCAAACTTTTTTTAACTGTGACCTCCACGACCCCCTCCCCTCCCTGACAGGCCTACCATTTAGTTGGGATCCGCACAGGAGAATAGGACCTTCTCCCCCTTACCCATTCACAGAATTTACAGGTTCACCTCTGCACACAAGCGTACCCACACTTGAATAAAGGGTGGGGAAACTCGATAAATCCCACTGCCAGGAGGAACCACCACCGTCTCCACACACTCCGCGGGGATAACTTACACCATCAAGGCGAGCCCTCTGACCCAAATCCCAGGGCAACCCCAGAACCGCCACCAAGTACCATCATCATTAGTATTCAAGTCTGCCGAGTCTTTCGTGATCTGGAAGGGGAAAGCGTCTTCCATTTCCCTTTCCCATCTAGCAGGGAGAGAGAGAGAGAGAGAGAGAGAGAGTAGGGACGCATTCCAGGTTCCACTTTCCCAGCACAGTCTCTCCCCACGTCTTTCTACACATTGCACTGAACTGAACTGTACCGTACAGACAGAGCTAAATCATCAAAATAGCCGGTCCCGCTTCCATGGATCTGTACTACACGCCACGCTACGCTGCACTGCATCCATCCCGGCACACAGGACCGCTCGTATTGTTCCCGATGTCACCTCTGCTCGAACAATACCGTTGGATGCAACTTTAAACACACACGCACACACACACAAATTTTCCAACACACACACACGCATACACACAAACTTATTTTCCAGCACTCACGCAGGCTCACATTTTCTAACATAGACGCACACCCACATTCTCTTACACACACATTTTCTAATACACACACACACACAAGAACATGCATACATACATATGCAGTCCACAATAGTTCCACAAACCATTACAATCCACTGTTTCTCTCTCTCTCTCTCTCTCTCCCTCACTACTTAATTCCTCCGATCCAAGAATTTCCTTGTTCCCTGCCCCAATGCCCGAAATGCTGAGCCTGCAAACGGCACGGCTGCACCCGACCCACTCCACTTCCCGCCCCTACAGCACTCACTGTTCCCTCCGCATTGGGACGCCTGATTTTTGGCACAGGTATGCCCCCATTCCGCAAACTCTCTCTCTCTCTCTCTCTCTATCTTTATATTTGAGTATGTGAGTTCAAACTCGTGAGGCCCCGAAGTAAGTAAGGCCGATGGATTCCACCCATATAGCGTTCCCTTGAAAAAAAAATACAACCACTCCCAGCCCTCCCATGTGCACGCATGTGAAACCTCAGAAATGAAGTATTTAAACTCAGTCGTAGTAGTTGTCGTAGCTCGTAGCGAAGTAGTAGTGGTAGTAGAACCGTCATCCGACCAACCCGTCACGGTCGAAGGCCTAAGTAAAACTTCTATCTTGTCTGAATGAAACGAGGCAGGGAAAAAGGCAAATTCTCCCCTCCACCACGACGCATACAACTGCTACTGCTACTCCACCGCCGCCCCAATTCACAGATCTGGCCAAATCAACTGAAATGGAGCATGTTGAGCGGATCTAGCCTCATCATATAAGCCTTCCCTCCCTCAAACTCCCCTATATACTCCGAACCATCTTTAACTCCACGGCGTCACATCGGCAGGCTCAAAATGCATAAGGATTCACAGTCCGGAAGAGGATTTAGTGTCGGCAAGTTGGAGGAACCCAAAATGAGGGGAAAAGGGAGTCGGAGAATAAAAAAAAAGAAGGCAGACCTAAAAATTCGCTAAGAATTCATTCTTCCTCTTTTCCATCCCTTCCACTCTCTCTTTCTTTCTCTCTCTCTTTCTTTCTCTAAAAAAATCCACACTGGATTGAGAATCGATTTCTCTCTCTCTCTATTTTTCTCCAATTCTATACTCCAGTTCTTAGTATTACAACCTCCCATCCTCCCCCCGTATCGTATTTTTCTCTCTCTCTCTCTATTTTTCTCCAATTCTATACTCCAGTTCTTAGTATTACAACCTCCCATCCTCCCCCCGTATCGTATTTTCTTGGATGCATTTATATACAAAAGTCTATCCTTTGCATAATTGTACGGTGCAATTGTTAACCGGATTCAAAGGACTCCAGGGGGGGGGAGGAGAGAGGGAGTCGTGGGGGCTCGCCGTGAAAGAGACAGACAGACGCTGGATATCCTTCAGCGCTGGCCAACTAGACGCAAGAGATTACCCTGCCGCCGCTCCCGTCCTCCGTATATGTACACAATAATTAATTCAGCTAAATGGAAGAGGGGCTGATAACATGGCTCAACTCTACACAAAGCGCGCGTGGCACACTACAGCCCGGCTACCATCATCCCCATCACCGTCCCCTGAGGAAGCCAGTAGTAGTAGAAGTAGTTGTAGTAGTGGAAGTAGTAGTGGCTGAGTTTTGTTCCAACAGGAAAACAAATTAGACTAAAAAACGCCAGCCCACTCCTTCCAGTCCATAATTGAACTTCTCTGCATGAGTCCTGCATGAACACATGCACACACATGTGTCTCATGGCTCATTTTATCCAACTCCTCCAGGTAGCACACACACACACACACACACACACACACACACGCACATCAAATGACCGGATACCAAAGTCATCCCATTCTTCCATGCAACTCCCCATGCAATACTACTTTAGCATTCTATGCTACATACGTGTATATTACTTGAAAAACTAGCAGTCCAGCAAAACTTGGAGTCACTCACATGCCACAACTGTTTAATCCATACAGAATTGTCATTCCCGATCCCGATTCCAATATCAACCCCCTCACACACGCACACACATAGGCACACACACACACACACACACACACACACACACACACACACACACACACACGAGGAGCAAAACAAGAAGGGACGTGGTGAATAGTTGGTAATTCAAATATTCTTTAACCCCCAAAGCCAGTAAGGGATCAATCAAAATTCATGTTCTTCCACATCTGACATATTGAAGCTTATGTAGGGCAGCTTTTCCAACTTGAAAATTTCCCATCCCTCTCTCGCTCTGTCTCTCTCTCTCTCTCTCTCTCTCTCTCTCTCTCTCTCTC
>WJFA01002314.1:0-16495 GCA_009870155.1 Pseudobourletiella spinata | reverse complement strand
AAATTTTTTGAAATTCGAAAAACTGAAAATAATCTTTTTAGAAAATTTAATTATCTATGAAACAAAAAAAAATTATGAAAATCGGTTGGAAATTGCCATAGAAAAAAATTCCCCGAAAAATCAGACATTTTACCCCATATCTCGGGTACCAGTCGTCACAGATCGGTACCAGTGGTATATTCTGAAGGTACTCGTCGAGAGGAATCGTGTGGTACCAAAGTTGTCAAAATCCAAGACTAGTCGTCACACTTTGGTCGAAACCTCCTGAAGTTACTCTATCTAACTTTGCGTGTCTGCTAATCAAATGTTGTACGCAGATTCTCATTCAAAACGAACCAGCTTGGTTTGGTTTTTTATTACGATTTTATGGGAACAGTTTTCTCATCCCTTGCAAATCCAACTGCCATTAGTTAGGACTATAGACCTAGTGTCGCCACAATAAACCTTATCCTAATATTTCGGTTTGGAGAAATCAACTTAATGCTTGTAGGAAGTACAATAGACTCAGAGTATTAACACTTAGTTATACGAAAATCAACAAACATGATCCAACTTTGGCGGTAATAAAGCATTAACTCAGACCTATGAGAAAGAAATCTGACCACAGGCATTTCAATATGCTGTTATTTCCAAAAATATATTACCATGCTACTTAACAAAGTACATACGTTTGTTAATAACACGGCAGAAGAAACATTTGATGATGATGGACTTGGCTGCTCGTCAGTGAGGCCTGATCACAGTGGAAAATATTTTGGAAATCAACTTTTAGACCCAAAACGGGGCATGAACAAACGACCAGCCTGAAAACAAATTCAGAATGTCTACAAAACGGTTTACATTTTTGAACTACATTCTATATGTATGTGATCTAGTTTTGTTTGTAAATTTTACAGCACACAAGGCCCTGTGGTTCTCGTAAGCTCAACAAATGCTACGTGATATAAGTAACTGAGATTCTATATCAACTTTAGTACAACATGAATGACTGTCTGAAAAAATGTATTCAAAGACCTTGCAACCTCATCCACGTTGACTTTCCAAGCGACTTGGCGAAATGCTCGTCCACTGAAAAACGATAACAAGATGCCAAAATTTCGAGATCAGAAGTGACTTTACACTGCTTTACGATATTGCCACGTTGATTCACTAACCTTTCAAAGACGCAGGAATTTCAGTCTTTTTCCCCTTCAAAAGTGTCTTGCATGTGCCCGAAGTTCCGCTGCTAGCTTTCTTCCCTCCGATTCCTATATTATCATTTGAAGTCCCGGGTAGCATCCTCTTCGCTAAAAGATAATTGAACTCCAAATTGAATACAGTCAATATTACAATGGATTTGAAGAAAATAAATGAAACCTGAGAAATCTGAACTTACCCTGATGGAATATCCAGTTGTAGGACTCCAATCCTAAAGATTTTCTAAAATGGTCGTCGACATCAGTCGAATCACAAGAGACGCAAAGCTTTCTGTTGCTACACGTGATCACACTGGGACGTTTCCGTTTGTTCTCGCAGTCCTCTTCGCCATCACGGCAACCACCCAGATCTATTGAGCTCCATTTTCTTTTCGACTTTTTCAAAGACATATCCACAGGAACATCAGAGTTGGCATAGGCAATTATACTGCGTCGGGATAAAGTGCCGTAGAGTGGTTCCGAGTTGATTACAAGGGAATCTGTTAAGCCAATTAACAATCTATTAAAATTAGCAAAATTGAATGATTAAGGAATTATGATTCAGGTAAAGCAAATCTTGACAAAACATCTTGTTTCGGAATTACTCTTTCTACCATTCTAGCTCAGCAGCTAACTCTTTATAGACTTTATTAACTCAACTCATATCGTAAATTGAATCCGGGTTAGTTCAACAGTTAATCTTTTTCTTTACTAAGTGACTCATGCATGTGAACTCGAAATTATTTAGATAATTTATTTTTAGATTCATAGAATTGATGTTACATGTAAATGCTTGTTACAAAATAAAATGCAACGATATGGGACCGGATCGGAAAGTATTCATGAAGTAATTGAATTTACCCTCGCGTCCGGCTGAAATTGCCGGTCTTAATCCGGGTTCACGACCTTCTTCGTTTAAGTCATCCTCACTGTCCTCAGAATTATAATCTGGGCGCAATAGACTAGGTAGGTTCTTGGTATCGTACTTGGCCTTCTCCGCCATAATCCCAGCGGCAAATGCAGCCCGACTCAAAATATCCAGTGATGATTCCACAATTGCGCTTCCCGACATTATTACTCACTCCTTAACCCTGGAACGTTTATGGAAATAACCAATTCTCAAAATGTAAGGACTGAAGATACGACTTTGGAATAAAGGTTACAAAGAAAAAGTTACCCGAGCTTCTCTGTAGATGGTTAAGTTAGTAATGAAGCCTTATAAGGTGGCTCAAGCTCCGACTTTCTAACGGTGTATAGACCTCGTGGAGATGTTGACCTGATGTCTGTCGCGTCGTAAATGAATGGCGTGAACGTGGACGTTGGGGTGTGCGTCAGAGTCAGAGTTACCGCAATGCCGCGGGATCCCCTCCACGCCCTCATTGTGAACAGATTGAAGCTCGTTGAGCAGGACGTGTATCAGTTAAATTCCAGTACGTAGGTTCAGAAGGACGGGGAGTACATTGGGTGATTAAAATCCGATTTTCCCATGTCCCAACATCACACTGAACAAACGATTCATTGGAAAATCTTGAAGATTTGGGCTTGTTGACACAGTTAAGTGGTGGGTGGTTTGCTTTACATACTCCAAAAAATACATTCCGTATGTCTGCCCCTATTCCAGGAAAGAATAAATCGTGGTCATATTTCCCCTTGCCTCTCCCCATCCCCATTCCGAAGTCATTAATTGAAGGCTATACATTCTAGAGATTGTTTCTTCGGAGGTTTTTATGGCTCTCAAAATCCATTGAATTCCTGAAGTATTGAGGTTGCCGAGATGTACGAAATGAGAAAATCTGTTCTTTCACATAGCAAAAGGTGAACCTCTTTGATAAGATGTCCTTTACATTATCTGCGTTCTTCTTTTCTAACGTCGTCAACGTGTATGACTTTACAGAAAATGTTATGTTGCCGCTTCTGAACCACACAGGCAGAAGCTGCGTGCCTTAGCCTTAGGATTTGTATATCAATGGACCAGGATTGTAGGGAAATCCGCCAGTTTCCTGTCTCCTGCCGTGCAGTTCCCACTCACTCCTTGAAACTAAGGGTATGGTAGGTGCCCTGGATCAAGTGGCAATTCAAGGCATTTTCTTATCACCATAGTGCATTTGCCTAACCACTCAGATGCATGCAAAAGAGATGAATTTTAGTTTGGAAAAGTTAGAACATATTGAGGCCGTCAAACATCCTTTCTGGAGATGAAGTGAGCTTGCCAAGATAGCGGGCTGTGAATAAGTGCGAATAAACGTACCATTACGCCCGCATTGACTGCTCATCGCGGAAATAATTGTATTTCAATTCAAGCCATTAGGAAACGGCAAAGGATGGGAACGACCTTGCATAACACTTGAGTTGAAGAACTACAAGGGAATCATCAGACAATTGTAGTAATTATAAAATGTCAGAAATAATCTTGGAGTGCATCATAGCATGTTCAACACCAACATGTATGCGACTAAGGAAACATTTTTATAGTAGTATTTGGTATATTTGTAAGTTAATTTCAACAAAATCGAAATATCGAATGGGTTTGAAACTCGCGGGGGAGAAAGTTTGTGCAAGTCCTTTATCCTTACACACGAATCCGGTAGATTTATAATTGCACTCTGCTAATGTTACGCAACAGGTGTAGTAGTTCCTTCCGAACTCGGTGTTTCGGTACAGTTGTGCTCTGTTGCACTTTTTGAATGGTCACTGCTGTGTCCATCATGGCCTCTCTTCCGCCGGTGACTTTTTGCGTGCTTGTCTTCATGGCTGTGATGCTGTCCTTCAGTCGACTTGGGCTGTTCAGCATTCGAGTGTTCAACGTGTTTTGCTGTGCTGTGGTGACCAGTCTCGATGCCTGTTCCATTCGCATGAGGTTTCTGCTCGGAATTGCTCACTTCTGCTGTGGAGGAGGATGTCACATGCTCAACCTTCGCATCAGCGGGAGATTCGGTGGATTGTTGATGATCATTGAATTTCTCCACTTCAATAGGTAATGAATCTGAGACTGTAGGAATAGGGTTATGGGCTTCTGTTCCTGAGTCAGGAATTTGAAAATTTGAAAGATTGAAAACTAACCTCGGAAAGCCCAGGCGGCTGTGCCGACAGAAGAGATAAAAAATACTGCGATAGCTAGTCGAAACATCTTCAAACAGTTAGCGCGAAGAAACACTTGCAAAACTGCTACCGCACAACTTCGGAATTCTCAACTATGTCGTCCAGATGATTAAAATTTTCTTTCCGAATACTACATTAGTACTGCAGCGCTTCTGCTGAGTTTGAGTTTTATATATTCTCCCACAGTTCCTCGTTGATCCCGCGAAGGCCCATGCACATCACGGAAAGCCCATGCAAACAATTTTAGGACACTAATTCGATAATTTTGAAGGCTAAACTTTTTTAATGGAAGGGGATTTTTCCATTTCGGTGGAAAAAAACATTACTGAAGTCCCTTTTGTTAGTGATTGTGACCTCTCAGTTACTTTTTATAGCAAGAAGGGAGCAGATGTATTGCACGAGAGAGCCTGTCAAAAAATCTGGATTTCATGGCATCTCGTATCCGGTTTATGCTACGTAGTTGTCTTTTACGTTCATTAGCTTTTATTATCGCTCTGGAAATGCCACGTGACGTCAAAAACTGACGAATATTTATACTGTCAGTGTGAGTTGATTCAAACAAAACAGCCTGACAAGGGAATTTGCCCGGTCTGATGGTTTACTCCCTGATTCTGATTTTATTATATTCTTAGTACATCATTGTAATGCACTGAAGAATGAATGAAGAAAAATCTGTCCGATAATTTATATAGCTGCCCGTATTATAATTACGACGAAATTTTACCATATTCCCTAGATTCCAGGGAGCATAGAGCATATGATTCCGGCCTTTGGTTCCGGAAACTGACAACGAGAATGTTTATATCTTATCAAATGCTATTTTCCTCATTTTATTTTTATACCTCTCAACATCTTGTTGGTATTATCAAGAAAATTGTGTCATAATACCGAAAATATACATTATTTATGTTATGTAAATTCTTTGCCCTTTAGATATGATAACAAAATATATCTTTCCCTTCAAACCGGGAATAATTTGCACGGGACGGGCGGTCTTTTAGGATTACGACGTGTACGATTGAATGCAGAAAAATGTAACACGTCACATGGAAAATGGAAAACGTAATCAGAGTTAATTATTCCTAGAAAATGTGAAGGGAATCTACCAGTCTGTAATGACAGGCACATCATGCAATAATTGGAGGTACTATACAATCGTTAGGAAAGGGGTTATTGTTTGAGATAATTCTTATGATGTTTTACATCTGACTTTATACAGAACAATGAGGTGGAGATAGAATCAACTGTCGAATTCTATGTGACATTGTGTAGAACAAAAGCTTTTTGTGAATGCACACTTCTCGGACACAGATCTGAGGGTTACAGTTAAATCATTTTATATAGTTTCCAAAACACATCACAACATTATTATTGTATCACACATATTGTTGTACAGAAACAGTATAGTGTGCTCCTACGTTACCCTTCTTCAATCCTCATTAATTTCTTTAGCATGATGTAGCTATAGATGAACCTCTGCTTTAGATCAGCATTTTATCAATCCGAATAAATAGGTTGATGTGGAAATATGATATTCAACCCGTATGTAATTCCCTTTTTGCAATATCCTTGATGGGAGTTAGTAGAACGAAACTAGCAAATCCGACTTTTTAGGGCCTGCTGAGCAGGTGTGTACCTGCAGACTATGTGGGGGACAGTAAGATTCAGGGGTGTGCCCCGCTAGCTCAGCCCGGAGCCCGCCTGAGCCCGTCGGGTTTCGGCTGGGCTAGGGCCCAAAATGTTTAGATGCGGGCGGGCTGCGGGGCCCGTGTGAGAATTTTAAGAAGTTACGGACGGGCTGGGTAGCCCGTTTAATATCACGGGCGGATGTAAAAGCCCATGAAAGCCCGTAAGAAGAAAATGGAAGGAAAATTGGTAGGAAAATCCCCCCAACAGGATTATCCTTTAACCAAAGGTCCCCATTTGGTATGTTGTCAAAATTTTTATTTAAAAAAGTCTAGAAAAAACTACCAAACACAGAAGTCTCCTGCTATTTTAGGTCATTTCAAGAAGAATAGAATCTATAGTTTGCATTGTTTCGCTGGTAGGCTCAAAATTGTGATGGAATTATATCACAGGAATGGCTGAATTCAGCGACTTAAACTGGGGATTTTCAAATTTCTCCGGAACTACCCGTCCAATATTGATGAATTTGGTTTCATTTAAAAGGCAATTGAATTTTCTAAGATGACGTACAGTTTTTCGAAATCCATCTAACGGGCTAACATGTGAAAAGTTTTTAAATTTGAAATGAAATTTCGATCAGAATTTTTATGAAATTCAAAAAACTAAAAATATCGTTTTTAGAAAATTTAATAATCTTTTGAACAAACAAAAGTTTTTAAAAATCGGTAAAAAGTTGTTTGAGAAAAAAAATCCCCAAAAAATGACATATTTCGTCCTATATATCTGGTACCAAGGGTCACAGACTGGTGCCAGCGGCATATTTGGAAAGAACTCAAAGAATCATTTGGTCACCACTTTTTAAAAATTTGAGACTATAAATCCCATTTTGGTAGAAACCTCGTGAAGTTACTCAGAACTTAATTTTCTATCTTTTGCCTCAAAATAACTCGAATTGGCGTGCGCGTTCATGAGTTATACGCGTTTCGCCGTTGAATTTTGAAAGTCAAAATTATGAGCACTTTTATGGGATCCGGGAAAATTTGTGAGGATATCCTTATTACTCATCGCAGCATCGTATTTTGTACAGGGGTCACCAGGTTGTTAATACGAATTTTCTAGTAAAGTAGTATCATTCCAAGCTCAGCCCGCGGGGGCCTGTTGGTTTTGCTTGGGAGAGCGGGCGGTTTCGAGCCCCCGTCAAAATATTTTACATGCACCAGGCGGGCTACGGGTCCCAAGAAATTTTTTCGTGGGCTGGGTGGGCTTTTGGATTTGCTCGCGGGGCACACCTCCTGGTAAGAATTTCAGCGTCGAGTTTTATGCAATTTCTTGCTGCAATTTTCCTCAATCCCAGGAGGCTTCAGATTCGCAATATGCGAGAGGCATTCTCGGCATGGAAAATTTTTAGTTAGTAAACGAGAATATGGGCACAAATTACAGGTTCAAGGTTTGAAAATGGCCCTGAATGTCACATTTTAAAAGAGGATAAAATTTTTAGCATGAATAAATCGTACACGGACACGGAAAAGTATCTGTACCCCGGGTTAAACCTTCATAAAAATTAGCCAAAGTGTTGGAGTCCAACGTTCACATGTAATGGCCTTAGTTACCGTAAGCCGGAAGTTTAAGCACAAATTAACGAATATAGACCAAGTTCTCGCAAAATATGAATGACTGGTCACATTCATTCAGTGTTGCGTGTCATTACCGAGATGGCCCTGATTTATGCAAATTAGGCTAAGTGATAGGACTACGAGGGACCCCTGTATTGTAAAGAAAAGGGCGATCTCTCTCGTAGAAATTTAGATCAAAATAATATTAATATAGTTTTTCCTTGTGGAATGGGATACCGAGGCGATCGGTGTGGGCCGGCGTTCCGGGGAGTTGGTTTTGGTGTACGAAGGAAGTAAGTCGTGTGTGTAGTGTCCTGATAAATTCGTAAATTGTGTCCCTATTTCTATACTTGATTTTTCCTGAGTTTCCCAGTTGCACAACCTACGCTTATTATTATTATACAACTCCTGCATTATAACATAGACTTTGCCTTGATTAATGGCGTGGACTGAACTATTTTCATCCATTTTCCCCCAATCGATCACACCCGGGTTACCAAGCCGAGGATCGGTGTTGGGTTGTGCGTACCATTTCTCCCCAGTTGAGAACTCATAAGCCAAGCGAGTGCCCTACGTGACCCATCTGACCCCAACCATATCCCACACATTCCCCCTTGTAATGAAGAATTTGCCTACCCTGACTAGTGAGCCTCTCAGTCAGTTTGATTATCTCATTAATCCAATTTATTGGATTGGAATTTACTCGAATTGTGGTCCTTCTTGTCTTGACCTTACAAGGTAATGACAAGAAGAATCACAAATCCATTGTGGTCGTTCAAAGAGTTTGAACTAGTGAAATTGAGTAATTATTGTAAGGATGGAATGTGGGTAGTTCTTATCTTTATTACCAGAGTTAGCGTAGATACAAATAATTACGAAAATGTCTAGAATTGGATGGTTGCAAACGGACTTAAACAAAATAGTTGGTTTGATCCCTGGATGTATTCCACTAGTTGTGGAATGGATTCAAAATTCTTCATAAACTTTTCCAAGCTTGGATACGGCGTCAGGAACTCGCTGTTGAACTTACGAAATTCCACGAGTACTTCGTATGCATAGAAATCAACATAAGAAATCTGCACAAGGGACCACAAACCACAAAGGGTTTACAATTCAAAGTTCTAATCAAAATTTTTACTATAATTTAAAGGTAGTATAGTTTCACTTACGTTGTCACCCAAGACATACCGGCGGTTCTCCAGGAATGATGCAAGGTACTTGAATTTTGGAGCTAGAGCTGTTTCCAGGGGCTCCTCTGGAACTCCAGTCTAGGTTTTTAATTAATGCACACGCAATTAATTGTAGATAAAACAGATTAAATTTTACCTTCCAATGATCAATTCCACCGACTTGAATTACTCTGCGTTTTAAAAATAGCACCCCAAGGATGGTAATTGTGCCTTATATTCTGAGCCGAACAGAGTTTTACTAGTTTCTAGCTATTGTAATTTTATAATTTCCTTTAGTACTGCCTTTCTGCTCAGTTTTTCTCACGATGCACGGGGTAGGTAAAATGTCTCGTCTCAAAGTACGAACATGGGTATGCCAGAGTTTTGTCAAGTTATCTTGGTGTCATCACCTTCGGTTTGAAATCTTGAGGCTTATTCTGCGGTTACAGCAAAGTGGAGAGGCGTTTTTGAAGGCGCGTTAAATTCTAGACTGCACCATGACATTAGTTTTCAGTCAAAATGAGATTAATATTATTCTATAAAAATCTCAAGCAAAGCTCCTTTTCTTGCGCATAGTTGTGCTAAACGTGCTACGCACACGATAAGAAGTACATATTTTACGGTCTAAATTTACGCTGAATCTTTTCATTGCTGATCCTAATTTACTGGGTTTATAAGTAAATTAACGGGTTAATTTATTTAAGAGAATTTTAATACTTAAAGCAAATAAATTCATTGATGAGCCAAAGAGACAAGTTTTAATACAGCTATTTATGTTTCATTTTACGTTCTGTCTTACCTTCGTGTAAGCGAGAGTAAATAGGGCCCTCTGTAGATCTGTCATGACACCTTCAACCATGGCTAAAATGGCTTCGTCCTCTGCTGACTGGGGGTACAGCTCGGAGGCCCGAGTCCTGGCAACGTAACGAAGGATGGCTTTACTCTCCGTTAATTTCACCTTATCGTCAATCCAGTATGGTACCTGTGAATGTGGAAGTAAATGGTACCATTATTTATTTTTTGGTGGCTTGATTTGTCCGATCTTTAGTAAGACAGGTAAGATGACATATGAAGATTTTTCTCTACCACCCCATACTAATTGCATTATAAGCGCTAAGCGACAACAATAGTCTGAAAGTTAAAAGTGCCAATTTGAGAGTTTAGTGTATAAAATGTGAGTTTCAAGTATGAGACGATCTAGCTACTTACGTTGGGAAAATCAAGACCAAGATTAAACTTTTCTGACTTCCAGCTGTCCACATTCCAGTCTGGTCCATCACCGAATCCGTAAAGTTTGTCCTCGTAATCCACTCCAGCGTATTGCAAGAGCAGTCGGATGGGTTGGGCGAACTGAAATCGGTAATAGCGGGTTAAATTTTTTCTAAATTTTCAGTTTTAATCTTCGAAAATGGAGGGCAGAAATAAACGCAGGTAAATCGAGTTTGAGTGGTCGTAGCTTTACAAAAGCTCATATTACCCCACGAATATTCCAGTAACCAAGCTCAGGCTTCGACATGGTTGTGTGTGTCGTGCTTTCCGCTGTGGGGTTTTCTTTTTGGATGTGTACAGACGGCTACGGCTGCTGAAGAAGTGACTTTTTGTTACAGAATTAAGACTGGCAAACTCATGCTGCTGGTGGTACGTGAGACAGAGAATTTCCCTGAAATTAGTATTCAAGGTTGCACGGTCAATGTAGCGTAACCGGGGTAGTTTCAAGTTCCAATCTGTTCCAGTATGTAGGAGCCAAATGGCAGAGCCTTTGCTGAGGACTGTGGACGGACACGCCAAGCTATAATTTTTACTTTGTGACGACATGTGCCATAGAGGCGGGAGGTACGACCAAAACTGCAGTTCTACTGAAAGGCATTCGAGTTGAAAGAATCACATTTGTTGTTCTATAAGCTCGTGACCAGTTACGTTATAGAACATAGAAAGGCATTTAGTGCTAATTGATGTAATGTAATATGATTTTTAATCATTTACCCCTTTCCCTTCTTATTGCCAATTGCACAGTAACGATGATTGGCGTGACATTGATCTCAATTATCGGTTGAGACACTAAGTCATTGAGGTTGTGTAAAAGTCAGAAGTATATTTGCAAGTAATGAAACGATATACCGAAACTACAGGACGCAGCTCGCACAACCGCATGAAATCGAATATTTAAACATTTCATTCTGCAGGGCAGGGTAACTCAGATTTATGTGTCATGTTTGTTATCCTTTCGGAGCCTGAACGCCTGGTTGCAGATCGATGAGTTTGGTATCAATCAAGACCTGAGAGTCTTTGAGATTTTGTTGCTTGCCATGTTCATTTGCTTTGGGGCAGCAGTTCCTGAGACGTGGTAAAAATCAGACGGTGTTTTAACATTAACCTTTTGTGGGACACTTTTCGCGTATTACTCCCTAAACCAGGCGACGCAGAGACACATGCAATTGCATTAAAACGACCCCGTCCCCCTCCATCATAAATCGTGTCAGACTAGGATTTTCGGGACTTTGGACCCCCCTCCCCCCTTAGTGATACATAATGTATGGACATACCCCAGTGCGTCAGGCCAACATGCTCCAAGGAAGAACTGTCAGCAATTGAGCACTGGACGGGGCACTTCAGTAGGCTTGAAATCGGCTCTAAAATTCAAGACTCGGATATGCATTGAACCAAGAGATGTTATGCATATAGATGTGAGGGGATTTCAATGCTACTAATTTGCACGAATATGAGCATGACCGCGTTTTTATTGCAGTTGACTGAGCACTGAGCCATAATGGAGAAGTCTGAAGAGAAGAGCTCTCACTGTATGGCTCTGCAAATGGCACAGACTAGTCCTTCACTATTTCTGACTCGTTGTCCGGAAGGTTTAGGAGGCAGAATATGCTACTGTGGCTCAATACTATCTTTTAAGTCAGAAAGGAGATATCACCACGGATTACTCGCTGGTTTTAGAACAGAGTAAACAAGAGACAGCCAATACTAGATCAACTAATGAGTAAACATTACTCATGGTGGGAGGGAATGAAATCGTATTACTTCAATCCTTTGAGGCATATGGAGAATTTTAAACCGCATTAAACATTGGTGGTATTACGATACCCACATAACATTAATTTTTTTGCACTGTGATGGAGAAATCGGCCTTTGTATTAGCCGAACTTCGTAATCGCCAGTGCACCGGCAGATGAGAAAAAGGACTGACTCTACTACCACGGATGTTTTAAGCAAAGTAAACGCTTTACGCTTCGAGGTACGTGAACCCAAGCAAAATTCATTGAATTACGCTCTCAAGGCTGACAGACACACCATCCTGGGGTAAACTTCATGGCATGACTTTTGACTGACAATGCCATGCAATCCTCGCTATTATCCTCTGTGTGTAAATTAGCATTTAGAGCTGTCCTGTCCTGAGATCCACGTCCTTTTGTCCTCTAGCCCTTAATGGGATGAAAATCACTCAGGGGCGGCGTCAGCACACGAAGAGGGATCGGGTACACGAAAAACCCCCAATTTTTGGCGAATACGGCATATAGGGATAGTGGATTGAATTAAACTGAAAACTGGCGAAACTGATAATGTTTGATGTAAAAATTGAAGTCGGTCTTCCCGGTTTAAACCGAGGCCGAGACCGGCTCGGGATTGGAAAGTAGAGACCGACTTGCAGTCAGTCTCGGGTTCTGCCTCACATTTTAAAACCCAACAGGGTTTTCGGGTTTTGACCCAAAACCGGCAAGCCGGTCCCTAGTCGTGGTAAATTTTGAACCTCTGTGAACTGTGGATGACGGCCCGACGCCAAAAAATTCGTGCACCGATCAACCGTTAGTATTCATCAATGTTTCATTGGTTGCATTTTGCATTGTCTCTACACATTGTATTGAATAACTTCATGTAGTTTCGACTAAGTTGAACGAGTACCGTCAATACTTTTTGAAAAAAAAAATTTCGCCGAGTACTTTCATAACGCAATAACGGAAAAGCTCTGTAATAATTGGTACTTGGTACCAAAGATACATGGTAAACTTTTAATTTTTTCTGATTTTTTTGTGGCCAATTTTCAACAAATTCGTAGGAGTAATTATTTTTTAATATAATTTACTTTGCTGTTATTCTTATTTTTAGTTTTTAGAATTTGGATAAATTAATTTCAGCAATTTCGTTCGTTCAAAATGATCAAATGGCCGAATGTTAGTCAAGGCATCCAATTTCGAAAAATCGTCAATTTTTGCCACAAAAATTTGATTTTCTTCAATGAAATAATAATAGTAATCTTAATAATAATCCATTGTAAATTTCAAAAATAAAAAGCCCAATTTATTGTATATGATATTCGTGACATCTTATGAATGCAGTCAATGGGGTCTTTGAATTTGCTGCAGACGCTGGTGACCGGAATATTTCGGTCTCGAGTTTTGAGAGGCTGACTTCAACCTCTAGCTTGTAGCTATTACATTGTAGTAGCAGCCTCCTTGCTTGGCATCTGCACAAGTGTATGAAAGCTGTTGCCACCCAGATTATATACCTAATGAAATTGACCCCTCGTATAGCCTTATTTATTCCTCGCCATTAATTCCGGTGGGAGATAAGATTACTTTCACGTTAATAGTTTCACATGCCGGCGTAGGCGGTCATTCATGATTAAAGTACAGCATCCGTGAGGACTCGTTCACCTGATTCTTTGAATACGCTCATATTAATACGAATATCACTATGGATTTGGTTCTCATCCTATATACGCCCATGCGAACTGGAGTATTTTTGTAAGTTGTTTGCTCAATTATTCAACTGGTTACCATTGTCCAGTTGAACTTGGTAGCAAAAGATATAATGGACTAGATATTAGCTCTTCATGAGATCTAACTCGTTGGTAAGTTTAAGCGATGCCAACAACTCTCACTGCACTGAAGAGAGCCGTATGCAGAATTATAATAGGTCCTCATGGATTTAGGAGTTTCCCCTTTTTTGCATTTTTCTTTTATTTTACGATGCCCCTTACTCAGTATATAGTCTCGTTAGTTCTGTTGCAACATGAGGATGTCATGAGCGATTGATTACAAGGAAAATTTAGAGCAGCCTTCCGTTCATTCATTCACGGGTACTTCATCATATAAGCTTGTTGATTAATAAACATATTTTGCGAACGGACTGTATGAGGGCAAGCTTTCAGTTTCCTTGACATAAGCAGCCAGTTCAGGTAGATTCTCAATTCTCTGCAGGTAACTCTCCAGGTTGGAATACGCCTTGAGCACTTCATTCTTGAATTTCTGTAGCTGGTGAAGAACTTCATAGACGAAGAAGTCAACGTAGGTTAACTGGAAAAGATGTGGTTGTTCATATACCTTGGTGAACCGATTAAAAATTATGAGCCCAAGCTTCACGAAGGCTTACCTTGTCTCCCAGAATGAAATCCTTGTTGTTCAGGAAATCATTGAGCTGTTGAAGCTTCGGCTGAACGCTTTCCACCATGACGGCAATCTCAGACTAAAATTATTAAATCATTGAAGCAAATTAGGTTGAGGAAGATTAGTTTGATTCAGTTCTGCATTTTTTCACCCAAGAATACGAGATCAGGTGGTAATAATAATAATAATTGAAAAACTCGTACCCTGCCGTACGTGGCGTCGACCACAGCTCTCAGAACGTCATGAGTCACACCTTCGACCATGTCAGCCTTAGCTAGCGACAGAGCATCAGTTGGTACCAGTTCAGGCCGCTTCGTTCGCGCCAAGTACTTCAAAATTGCCTTAGACTCCGTAATTTTCACATCTCCATCAATCCAGTAAGGTAACTGCACGCGGTAGATAACGGAAAAATTCTTTAGACTTATTTTCATAATTTTCAGTTCAGAGTATAAGTAGGAGTAGTAAAGTAATTAAATTACGTTGGGAAACTCCAGACCAAGGTTTGACTTCTCATTTAGCCAACTGTCACGGCTAAAATCAGGAGCAGGACCGAACGCATACTGCTTATCCTCAAAATCTGCACCGACGTATTTTAATAGAAGCCGGTTATAGTGGGCGAACTATATGATAACGAAGAGATTACCTGTATTGAACCCTGCATGTTAGGTTTCGAAAATAATAAAGAAAGGAATTCTGCTTACGCCACGGATGTTCCAATATCCCAGCACTGGCTTAGACATCTTCAGTAAAATTAGTTATAACAACCTTGAACTCCAAAACTGAACGCGTGCAGATGGGCGAAGCGCTGCGAAAATGCCGGCAACAGGGGCGACAGCTCCAAGATGTGTGACAAGTCTACAGTAGAAGTGCTGGAGACCAAATGTGCAGTCAAGGCTAAAAGCCGTGTAGGTTATGCCTGAGAGAGGAAGAGGAGAACCGCGTAGGAGATTGAAGACATTTTCTTCATAGCTGGGCTGCCCACGCGATGGGTGGGCGATTGAAGCCGGGACGTGGCAACTGCTGCGGGATCGTCCATAAATATCTATAGCATTTAGGGGTAGGGTGGGGGTTCGAAATTTATGTCCTATACGGAAAACCGAGGGATGGGGGGCTTGGTGGATACATCGATATAGAGTTTTTTCATGAGTAGAACCTGTATAGCACCTGTTGGTGCCGAAAGCCATCGAGTATTCTTGCCAAACTCGACGAATTTTTCAATAAACACCATATGGATATTCAGTGGGGGGGGGGTATTTTGGTGAATATTTACATTCTTTCAGGGTGGGGTGCGGGGTAGTGAAAATCGCCAACAAACGATATCGCTATTTACGTACGGCCCCATTTTGCACCTGAACGACAATGCGCTGTAAGTTTATGTTTCGGCAACATTTCAAAGTAGATAGACATGTGTCAGTTCGGTTGGCGTATTTGTTTTTTATGTGTGGAAACACATGCTGCCCATCTTCCCATTTCGGCGAGGTGGCCTTTGAAAAATGCTGATGACCAGTTGGCGAACGGTAGAGTCATAAACAGGCAGATGTGGTGATTCACATCCAGGCAGATGCAAAAATGTGCTCCTGTTTATGCATCCTTGCATAGTATTACCATACTACTTTTTCATACTATGAGTTATGTTATGAATAGCTTTGGGATTGATCATCAGAAACAAAAATGCCTTCCCAACTCCTGATTAAGTCCTTCGCATACGTGTGCAGCTTCGTGAAGTCTGTCTTAACGAATCTAGTTTATGCAAAGGAATTCATCTTTGTGGTATCTTATATGAGAGACGCCAACTTTTCTTGAGTTTGATTTTTGTTTCTCATAGAGAACCGCTGTTTACAATGTAACAAAATTTGGTTATCCCATAACAAAAGCCCACAGCAGATCAGAATGGTGATGATAATCGATAATACAAGCATATACGTACAGAGAAGAAATCGATGGACGTGAGGTGAATTAAAAAGCACTGAGATAGATACCCTTACACGCAGGGTTGGTGATTTGTATTCGTATTCGTATTCATATTCGTATTAATCCATATTTTTTGAGATTCGTATTCGTACTCGTATTCAATAGGGCCATTTTAAAAAATTCGTATTCGTAATCGGATTCATATAATTTTGAGCAGATAATATTCGTATTCGTTCAAATTGTTCGAATCAATACGAACCATTCTTCAAAATGGACGTTAGAGCAATTACATAATCTCATTCAGTAATATATTTCCACTCACAAAGGGTTTTAAGCAATGATATCACTCAGTGGATGTAAGGTGGAGGATAAACTATACATTCGCATGAATGCGGACTTCGAATCAGCAAGCAAACCTTCGGAGAAATAGTTCTTGAATTAATTTTTTCACAATCGGTGCGTGTGTACGAGCTATCACAATTTGGGTAATTTCATAGCAATCCGGAAGG
>WJFA01002313.1:0-16496 GCA_009870155.1 Pseudobourletiella spinata | reverse complement strand
GCCATGGTCACGGCTGTGGAAGTGGTGTAGCTGTAGCAAAAGACCTCCGTGGACCCGCGTGTGTATATATGTATGTATGAGTGCAATGTGCATATTTGTGGGTCCCGTCTACCCGCTTGCGTGTTTATGTATGCGTGTGAGCCCGCGAGTGGATTTTATGGTGACAGTAGTTTAGATAGTGTGGCTTGTTCTTTCGCCATGATTTCACACAAGGAAGAAGGTATACAAGTGCTCCCTGTGCACGGATCGGGTGGGAGCGTGTGGGCAAGTGTGTGTGTGTGTGTGTGTCTTTACGTGTGCATGTGTGAACACATGTGTTTGTGTGTCTTTATGTGAGCATGTTTGGACTCGTGTGTGTTAACGTGTATATGTGCGAGCGCGTGTGTGTCTTACCGTGTGTATATGCGAGTGCGTATGTGTGTTAATGTGTGTGAACGCGTGTGTGTTAACGTGTGTGTGCGAGCGCGCGTGTATTAATGTGTATCTGTGATTGTGTTTGCATGTGGGTGTCAACGAGTGTGTGCGCGAGTTTGTGTGTGCATGTGTGTTAACGTGTGTATGCTTGGGTGAGGGTGTGTGTGTGTGTGTGTGTGCAAGTTTGTCAGGGGTGAGGGTGTTAGTGAGTGTGAGCATGGGTGCATGTGTGAACGGTCGTGTGTTGAAGGGAAAGAATAAAAGGGAAAAGGGAGGGCATAAAGCTCTACTCAAAAATCGATATGATTAACGCTAGTTTAGCATGATATCGTTCCAGGGAAGACGAGTAAAATGCGTCAGTTGTGAACTGAAACTCGTTGACGTCGCCGTTCTCGCGGTCGCTCTTCCTCTCTTTCCCTCCTCGCTGCTATAATATATTGCTATATCGTGTACAACAACACGCAGACACACACACACAGTGCACAACCACGCACAAACATATACACACAACTTTACTACGACCACTACTACTACTACGGGGCACACCACGTCTTCTCCCCCGGCCTGTGTGAGAGTAAGTCGGTGAGCTTAGAGGTTTAGGGAGCAGGAGGAGTAGTAGTAGCAGCAGTGCTAGTCATCCTAGTACTTTTACCCTGTCAAAGCTATATACAGGAAAATTTTACCCTTCTCGTGCTACACAAGAGACACATATGCACACACAATAAGTACACACACACACACACGTTGTGTTACCACAAGAGAACCTTAAACATACGGAATGGATAGCTACTCTACTACACGACCATGTTCCTTGGCGCGGATTTAGTTACGGGGAGAAAGAAGAAGAGGAAGGATAGGAAGAAAGTGGAGAATCTTAAGGAGATAGACAGTCTCATCCTGCACCAGTAACTTCCTCAGCTGTCCTCGCTCCTTCAACGAGGGGAACCCTGAGTGTCTAAACAAAGACAAAAGGGGCCAACCAGCCGTCTTCTCCTTCATCATCATCATCATCTTCTTCTTCTTCGTCTTCATCATCAACATCATCCTTTCTCCAATCAGACCATCAAACCCCATACGTACGTCTTCAATTGTATTTATCATCATCATCCACCGCACTGATTAACCAATGGTGCAACAACCCTGACACACACCACACAAACATACGCACACACAACATACATACACACCACAAACACAACACAACACACACACACACACACACACACATTTATACACACACGTACACATGCACACTTTTTAATATACCTGTTACAATTCATTTTGTTTTAGCAATTTTGTAATTTTGAAAAGCGCAATTTACAGTGAAATTTTGCACTAATATTTCCACATGCCTGTAAGGCTCCATCAACAGCTAAACACTACTGGGCATACAATCCATCCATGAAATTGCTCCCATTAACCATTCAGTCGCAGTTGAAATTGAGTTGAACTATTCTACAGATGCAATTAACGTTGACTGTTTTTAAACGGCTATTTATCTGTGAATTTAAACAATTTTTATGACGACCGCCGCCGACCACTCATAATTGCACAGGGTATATTTCCAACGTATTTTATAGAGTTGGTTGAGAAATGTTCCGGTGTTGAAAGAGGGTCGTGCGGGGGGAAAAGTTGGGGAAATTACGGGTAGCTCAAGTGAGCTGTTTTTCTAACCTGGCCACGTTTTTTTCCCTTTCCAGGGCGAGGGAGCTCCATTTGTTTCCCCTCCAGAGTGACACGCGGAGCTAAACAAACGATCGGACAGTTGGCTTTATATGTGTGTGTGTGCAAGCTATAAGGTGTGCGTGCGTGGAGGTTACTACTACTACTACAACCACTGCTTCTACTGCCACTACTACCACACCACTACCACTACTACGACACAGAAGCTCTGTGGGCCGTCTTTGGTTTAACTGGCCGGATCCCACCATATAACACTCGTATCTCCTTCACCTCCGTTCACAGTTCATCGTCTTTTCGGCTCCGTAGGCCCGACTCCACTCACGCTGCTGCTCCCACTTACTTCCACATCTACGACTATACTCCTCCTCCACCTCCTTCACTGTAGTCTACGAGGCTCTCATCCAATATAGCGTGTAACCACAATAATTAAAGAACTCGGGGGTTGTGTCATCGTCGTTCCCCCCATTAAAGAGTAGTGGAGGAAGGCTGCTCCCGAGAGTGAGTGTACATCTGTGTGGATGCGTGTGCTCCTGCTCCTACGGGTCTCCCATCATCATAGCATTTGCGGACCTTTAATCAGACAATACGGGGGAACTCGATTATAGCTTATACGAAAGCTCCTATTCAACATTCCAGGCTGTGTATACAGAACACTTGTGTCTCTCTCTATCTCTCTCTGCGGCTCCTTCCAACGCACACACTTACCATCTTCACACGCAAGGGAGAAAGGGAGAGGGAGAGTGAGGGAGAATGAGTGAGTGTGAGTTCAGGATCCCGTCTTCTCGTACTCCCAGCGTGTGAACCTCATCTTAACCACAAGGTGCTGCTCCTCCGTGTTCTATATACACTTTTGTACAACCAAGGCGCACAGGCCGGTGCACATACCATATACTTATATATATATATATATATATACACGGACGGAGATATATAAACATATATACGGACATCGTCAAGGCTGTCATACTTTCTTTTTTTTACGGAAGGAAAGTGAAAACTTTTACCGCCACACACACACACACACTTTCTTCAGCTCCTCTCCGTCTTTCTTTCCCTTTCTTTCACCGCCGCCACGAACCAACCGTCTTCTATAGCGTGACGAAACTGCTTGAGGTCCTCGGAGTATCATCATCATCTTCTTCTTCTTCATCATCATCATCCTCATCTTCTACTCTTTCGGAACCAAGAGTATATATATAGAGACATAGAGACAGACGTCGTATTTATATTAAGTGAAACTTTAATTTGTTCCATTCAATTATCCCGCAACTTTGTTAGCCGGGTCTTGTCAGCGTGAGGGAGTTGTGGGGATAGGTGAAAGCTCTTGGCCATATAACCACCTACATAACGTTCAATAATACTTTGGCCGACAACACCCAAGTGTGCTTCAAAGTTCAAAGGACGACAGTGATCTCACCACCACCGAACCATCCACCCACGACACCTCCCCAACCACTTGCTCTCATACTTTTCCCACCTGTACACACACGCAATGGATAAAATGAGAGGGATTTAAAAGCGGAATTATTTTAAATAATTGATTGTGATGAGTGAAGTGTTTCTCACTAATTAGAGGCTTGCAAAGTTTTGGCGTGATTGGGATTTTAAACAGCAACACTATGCTAGTGCTGAAAAAAAAATGAGCAAGACTGATATTTGACGGAATCTCGTGTCTGAGTCTTACTCTTCTTGCGGTATATACTTCTGGACGGAAGTGAAGGTTGGATAATTCTTGTACACATCTTCATTCATCATATTGCACCGGCAGACCGTATAGGAAGTGTATTCTCCAGGGGTAAGTGGATTACTAATGATTTGAACATTTTTAAATAGAGAATCATGATGATTTCCCCAAAGGAGGTGGCAGGGTCCAAGTGGTAATTTGTTAAGCTAATGACCCTGCGTTGGAAAAAAGCCCGGCAGTGGCGGATCGATGGGAGCTGGCTCAGTGGAATACCAATTAGCACTGTGATCGGTATATTTATGGGGAGCGCGGGCGGGAAGGAGGGTTTTTCCTCATGTCGACATTGTGTGGGTTAATCAAGGTTCAACGCTGCTGTATCGATTCCATCGGTGAGGATGGAATGAGGACTAATAGGTCGGTTGAGATGATCAGGCAGATACCATGGTCATGCTAGGCGTCCATATACGTGTGTAGGCTTTCTATATGCAGCGTGTCCCAAAATGATGTTCCCGAATTGTTTTACTAATAAAATCTGGACCGTGCATCCTAGTACACGTACAATCCAGGCTCTCTTAGCTCCCTCCTACGGGTTGGTCTGAATGATCTCAAGATTCGATCATTAATATTTAGTTCTTGTAATTTATTTTATTTTTTGAAGATTGTGATTGATTTTCTGACAAATTTTAAATTTGAGGGGAATGGGTCAGGGACAGGGAATGGTGGTGGTCGCTGACTGGGCTGATTTTTCCACACCAACAGTGTGCTGAAATTCACCCGCCATTATGAGATTGAAGAAATGTCCTTGAACACTTTGAAACAGTTTTGATCAAGTTTAAGTTTAGGCCAGGTGATTTCAAGCGAGCATGCTCTGGTCAACTCATCCTGGGTTTGTCCTCCGGCGTGAAACTTTGGCAGACAAATTAATAGTGCTCATCAAATTTCTCCCCCCCTGACTTTGGCCCTGGGCAGACTTGGGAGTTTTGGGGAGAAGAAGGTGACAAAATAATTGAATTAATAGTCTTAATTTCATGAACGCTCCTTAGAACCTCCCGCTCCCCATCCTCTACTCTCCACCCCCTGTCATACATTAGTTTCCAAGTCTGCAAGACTTTAAGAAGACTGTTAGGGACCTTCACACACGAGACTTGCTGTCGCCAGACTCCTCGACGAACTTACCCAACTAAGTTGGAAACATAGCCGGGAATTGATTTAGGAGAGAAAACTAAGTTCCTGTCGCAGCTGTTGGCTCTCGGAATGATGTGACGTCAGAAAATAATCAGTCCAGCTAATGATTAATTACCACTTGAAACGGTCTAATAAGGAAGTCCTTAATCATTCGGATAAACATGCATGCACACGCACGCATACATATACAGCTGGAATAACGCTGGATGCACGAAGATACCTACTGGAAAGGGGACGGCAACATGACGACAATGCGACAACGTCAACGACACCAGCTTCTCTCAACTCCCACGAGCTGTTCAAGACACGCGCGGAATTCGACACTCTATATGTAAATATACATATACACATATGCATATGCACATATATGCATGTAAATATACACATATGTGCACTTATACACACTTATAAATGTAACATCCACTTGTAATTGATCCTTCATTAATGATGCTCGCACTCTTCCACTCGTAAAATCACGTTACAAGAACCCAGTTGAGTTGACTATTGCGAGTCAACTTGATGACATATTCACTCAAGTCTCTGTCATCTCCCTCGCACCCTGATGTGAGCTCTCCCCTCCGTACGTATATATATGTATGCAGCCTCACGCTTGCTCACGCAGTCAGTGAGACTCGCAATGGAAAAATACACAGGGATTTGTCACCACCGCTACCATCACCAGCATCACGGTACACCATTACCCACCCCTCATCATTATCCAAAAGTATCAGATGCAAAGAGGACGAGAGAGAGAGAGAGAGGGAAAAGAATGGGATACAAATTACAAATTACGTACAAACTGGCTCTTTCCAACGGTTACTCGATTGGAATGATCCCGTTGATGACGGTGGTCGTGGTGGTGGCCCTGGAATGGAGATTGTGAGAAGAGGAGGACACGAGGATGATGACGAGAGGAAGAGAGACTTCTAAGGCACACAAACACACACACACACACACACATACGCACACAATTACACGTTCACATTGATATACACACACAAGCCGAAGCATACATAGACACACTCACACACAAAAGCGCGAGCACACCGACGCACATATATTCACATATACAAGCACAAGTATATGTACGGTGTACACTCATATACACACACACATATGCATACATCGTCACGAGTAGTATAGGTATAGTAGGAAGGGATAGAATTTAATCATGTTAATCCCATCAGTGAAGACCCAAGTCAGCCGCCGACTCAGCTTATTTTCTTGTGGGGATGAACAATTGGAGACAGGGAGTACTAACAGAGTCAAGTCACTCTGAGTGCATGAAGGTAATTAATGTTTTTCCAAGAGCCCACTGTGGAGCTCTTTCCCTCCTTTGCGTCCTCGTCTCCAGCCCCTTCCCTTGTCTGTGTGTGTGTGTGTGTGTGTGTGTGTGTGAATGTATTTGTGCGTGCGTCAATGTGTACTTTAGAGTCTGTACAGATGCGAGGACAAGGAGAGAAAATTATTAGAGCGCTGGGAGAGATAGAGAGACAGAGAGAGAGAGAGAGAGAGAGTTCTCCTTTCTTCGCAGTAGTGGTGGTAGTGGGCTCCTAAACAACGTGTTCATCTTTTCCCTCCATCTCACCACTCACGCAATAATATCCCCTATCTAGCTCCGCATCCCGCTCACTCTATTTGAGTTAACCCCATCACCGTTCCTCCATCAGTTAAACATGTAAGGCTCATATGGCAGCAGTCGGGAATCCTATTATTATTATTACATACAGTGATATCCCAGCAGCAGGCTAAAACTCACGACAAGACTCCCTCCGTCAGAGTCATCGTCCTACATAGTAGTACTACGCAAAGCCTCCTCCCGCCACACTGTACTTGAACGAGGATGGAATGCAACGCCGAGTCATTAATACCAATATAATTGCAATAAAATCTCACTGTCAGCCATACACACGGCGGCATACACTCCCACACAGGCTCATATCCTCACACCAATAGAAACTAAAGGGAAAAATATGGAGGCAATCACCCTTGACGGATGCGCAGAGTACACTTTTAGGGACGTATTGGAACTTGAATAGCGTGTCCTCATGTGTGCAATATCCCAGTCAGGGTCGTACAAAGGCATATGCTGACACTGAGTGTCTCATTTGCTCTTATGTATAGCATAGTGTAGGAAGATATAGGGGGGAAATATAAGGGGAAGAATCCAGCTATGCTCTCGCGTCACAGACGCTTCCCCTCCATAAAATACGCAATGGCATACACACATTAATGTACTACATGCATCAATCCCGTAGTCGCTCTTGCCACTTTCTCCGGTCACCGGATGACACGGGACGGCGTATATTGGAGTCCTAAAATCACCTCATTGCGACAATATGTAGAGATATGGAATGTATATAGATAAAATATGGGGAAGGTAGTGGAGCAAAGGGAGTCGGGTGGTAGGTGGGGTAGCTATATATAGCTGTTACGCAAACTGATTCGAGTGAATGATGAGAATCATTCCGAGTCCATTGAGGATCCGCAATGGTTCGGAGCACCACTACTATACACACTGCAGTGTAGTAGGCGTAGTAGTGAACACCGTGAGAGTATAATCCACGAGGTTGAGTCTCTAAGTGACTACACACACACACACACACATAGGCATTCACATGTTATGTGTGAGACAGCCTCCGAGTGAGCACGGAGCGGCGGAGGGAGTTAGGGTGAGAGAGATACACGGAGATATAGCAGATTGGAAGGAAACGCTTATTAATCGATTACCGGGTTGCTCTCCCAGGCTCTGGTGTCATTGATTGCGGAAATTAATCATTCTAAGTTTGGTCGATTTTTCATTCTGTCCCTTTTGTCATCCCCCTATGTTCTCTCTGGAGAAGTGCAGAGCGGGAGGAGTAGTCGCCATCGTCGTCGTCGTCGTCGTCGTTGTATTTGTTAGCTAAAACCTCTTCACATGCAATCCCATTTGTTAGACCGCAGAGTTATCTAACGTTTTAGAGACCCCTACTTAATACACTATACATGGTCTCCTTCACATTCATAGGCTCCTCTCCTTTTGTTCTCCTCCTGGCCCGGCCAAACCCGGCCAAACCAGGGATACTCACGCTCAAGTATAGACACACACACACCACATACGCACTTACCAGCACACATACACAACACGCACACACACACATACATGGCACAGACACCGCACACACATACAAATACTGATATACACACGCCTTGTATATAAAAAGCCCTGGAATCATGTCACGGTAACTTTGGCACCGCTACAAAAAAAAACTTACGGACAAAAACCTCCCCGCCCCAAACACACATACTTTGTACCCAGGCTCATACGCTCCCAACCCCACTTTCTCTCTCCCAGCATAATGACTTGAGTGATATTAGTCGTTGAGCTGACAAAGCTAATGATGGTAGTGATGATGACATGGTATAGTCGTCTGACGGTCGTCGTTGTCGTCGTCGTTGTCGTCCTCGTGGGTAATAGCCAAAACAATTTTCTACTCTAAACATAATTTGACATGAAAATTAGTTGGGGAAATAAGCTCGCATCGTAGCCCCTGAATGTTGTTATGTACAGTTGAACTGCGTCTATACTACAAAATCACCATTGCAGTCGTCGTCGTCGTCGTCCCAAGTGCATTACTATTGGATGGGTTTACTTTTATGCACGTTACACTCTGATCTCCCGGGTAGTTTCCCATGTTTTCACAGAGAGCTACACGGTCAGGTATACATATACTTATGTGTGTGACCGTCCATGCTGTGTGTATTGTCAGTGGAATAGAAAGTGGAGGCACGTAGGTTCAGACTCTCAGAGTGAGGGGGGGGACGGCGGCGGCAGCGGCGGGCGGTTGAGTACGGGCCAGGACCAAGACGACATGGTGGTACACATAGGGAAATATATATATATGCAGAATTAATGATAGACAGAATTCGATCGGCTAATGTATGAATGCGTGCGCCGGAAACGAGCAAACTTTTCGCTTTTCTGACATTCTTCACTATTAGTATTCCCATCACGATTATTGCTGAATGCTTCCATCCACAGCTTCTCCTTTACAACCATAAATTTCCCTTTCTCCTCCAGTCACTCCTCCCCCTCCTCCCGCTACCCGCTGCTGCTGCTACTGCTGCTCCTGTTCTCTCTCTCTCTAACTCTCACAGGCATGACCGAGTTATATGTAGATTTACCCTCCCTCCCGCACACAACTCCCACCATATATATATCCCCGTTTCCGTAGCAAGTCGGTCGTGTGGCGGTAGCGCCCGGCACGGTTCCGGAAAAAATATTATTCATACGGAAAAAATTCTGTATTATGCAGGGAGAAGGAGGAGGAGGAGGAGAAGGGATAAGGCTGTTATGCATACCGTTGCGTTGGTAGTGGTGCTACCAGGAGGACGGCGGAACACAATGAAAATTACATGTCAGAGAGTGTCTGTATAACAAGGGGGAAAAGCCGCCGTTGTTCCATTGGCGTGTGTGTGTATCCATGCTATGATGTGTGCGTGTGTGTGTGTGTGTGTGTGTGTGTGTGTATGTTGGTGAGTGTGTTTGGGTGTGGGTGCATGAGTGTGCGCATACATTAGGTATAGAGCCTGGCTGTTTTTTCCCCTGATGTATGCTCAGGCTTTTATTCATGCTTGGAGGAACTTAGCAGAGAGCCCCCATGTTCTGTCATACATTTTATGTCTGGCTCTTTCTCTCTCGTATTCTCTGGCTCTTTCGTATACATTTGCAGTGTATACGCGTGTGTCTGTGTATGTCTGCGTGTATGGCAATGTTTAGTCGGCTCTCATACATGGAGCGCAATTTCCCCCCAGCTCTCTCTCTCTCTCTTTCTCCCCGTCTCGGTCGACTCCACCAATGCTTAAGCTGTCCAAAGGCGTTGGTGGGAATGCTCCGGATTTTCTTCTCGGGATTCTCCCCCATCTTTCATTATAGTCACATACTAGTTAGAGATGCATAGGTCGTGTCATCGTACCGTGTACGGCTCATTTTTTCTTTCTATTCTCCTTCCATGCACACACGCAAACACACACACACACACACACACACATTTCCTTCTTCCCCGTCGACCCGGCCGAAAAACACTATTTGGAACGGCAAAGTTCACCCTGGAAGAGCCTCTCTCTCTCTCTCTATCTCACCCTCGCCTCTCTTTTTTTTTCTCTCTCTCTCTCTCTCTCTGAATACGACGAGCTATTCTGGGAGAGTTGGCGGGTGAGAGAACAATAGAAGTACAAGAGAATACAGTGTATGTGTATCTACAGGCCCTTGGATTGAGCGGGATGCACTTGAGGGAAGGAATTTTTTAAATGCTCTCGGCTACACTTCTTCTTGCTACACACAACAACTGCACATGCTACAGCTGTTTTGTCGTAGTGGCAAACGGGCAGGTTCTTATAGAGTCCTTCTCTATATGTGTGTCTCGAGTGAGTGGGACAACAAAAGGGCACTTCTAAGAGATGTGACGACGGGGATGAAGAAGAAGAAGATGGTGATGAAGAAGAAGAAGAAGACGACGACGACAACGACGAGAAAGAGTGAAAAAAAGAAGGACAGGAGACGAGAGCTCCGACCGACGTGTTTGGAAGTTTTTTTTTTCTTCTGTGCGAAAGGAATAGCGAGAGAAAGAAGACAGGAGAGAGCCATAAGACTGACGACTATGTGCTGCAATGTGATCTGATGCAATGTGTAGTATGTATGTGTGTGTATGTGGTTGTGGGAGCGTGTGTATGTGTGTGTGTGTGTGTGTCTGCAATAATGTGGATCCTGGCTTGAGCTGCTTGAACATTGAGAGGATAGGGACTTTGGCTTGAGCATGGCCTCGCATGCCATGGCATGCCACCACTCCCATTGGCTTTAGTGTTAAAGTGAATATGTGTCCGAGTTAAGGGCCATCGTCATCGTCAAAGTTTTCTAAAAGAGAAGAAAAAAAAATCTAGGGAAAGCCACATCAGCACCAGAGATTCCACTACTACTATACCCGGTATATGTATTTAAAGTGAATATGTGTCCGTGTTAAGGGCCATCGTCATCGTCAAAGTTTTCTAAAAGAGAAGAAAAAAAAATCTAGGGAAAGCCACATCAGCACCAGAGATTCCACTACTACTATACCCGGGATATGTAGGATGCTCCAGTGGGACTGTGTTTCTATGCATTTAGTATAGAGGTGAACATACTGTGTGGTGTGACTATGTGCCTGTGTCTTCTGTGTGTGTGTGGGTGAATATGTGGCCGCGTGCATCCCTGCATGTGGGGAAGATAGAGGGTAAGGAAAAGGCGCGAGATAGATAGACCTCCAACTTCTTTCTTTCCCCACTCACTCTCTCTCTCTCTCTTGGCTTTGGCTTCCTTTCCACGGATACTGCTATGCTACCCCCAGTACTACAGATAGGGAAAGATTAGAAAAGTTTTCACCAACATGAATAAGCCCACATTCTTCTGTGTGTATGAGTGTGTATGTGGTAGTAGTAGTTGGCTCGTCCCAACTCAAACTCTCTCTCTCTCTCACTCTCTCCACTCTCCACGACTCTCCCTCCAAGTTCCTTTTCTTCTTTTGATGGTTTTCTTGGTTTCCCCAACAAGTTCGCCCCGCTCTCTCTCTCTCTCTCTCTCTCTTCAACTTCTTGTTGACTGTATGTGAGAGTTGAAATGGCTGTTTTCCTTTTGTGCCCATGTTTATGTTTTTACAGTGGAACAGTTATCAGGAGTCCTCCTTCTCTCCGTCGTCCTCATCCTGGTCCTCCTCCTCCTCCTCCTCCTCCTCCTTCTCGTCCTCGTCCTCGTATCCAAGCAAGCCCTTACAAAAAAGAACATTTTTATACTCTCCCATACTTTTCCATTCCTCTCTCTCTCTCTCTCTCTCTCTCTTACTCTCTTCCTGTAGATCTCTCCTCGTGAGACGCTCTCAAGTTTACAGTGATGCGTGGCCGGATGACCGGATTCCCATAGAGGAGATATGGAGCGTACATATTGGTAGTTCCGCAGGAGGAGAATCTCCTGGAAATGGTATATTTATATATATATATATATGTGTGTGTTTGTGTGTGTGAGGGATGCTCAAGCTGTACTTGATGATATGATGTGTTCTATAGCTAACGGCCGTTGTGGGGGATGTTGGTAGTGTGGTGATGATGATGATGCTGATGCTGATGATGCTGATGCTGGTGGGACAGTGGAAGGGGCGGAAGCCAGAGGCGGGAAGCGGGCTAGACGGGGAAATGTGTTTGAACTTTGGCAAAATTATTTCCCGCATGATAGATCCCTTTTGCAGTAAATTTTTCTACTCCGCCTCCAGCACTTTGGCCGGATCCTATGTATGTTCCACTATATGCGTGGAGGAGAGAGAGAGAGAGAGAGAGAGAGCATGACGACGAGCCTGTGGATGGGCCAAAGTTTTTGTGGAAATCTAAATGGGAATTGTTTTCTCACTCCTTTTTTTCCCCTTCTCACTCTCCCCTCCGTTCCACTGCTGTGTATAGTATAGCCTGGCCCGACTTTTTATCCGGAGGACCAATTTCATGTTTTATTACCCAGAGGTGGTTGGCGGTATGGTCCGGTCCTCGGTTTTCCTGGATGGGGATAATAGTGTGGGCTGGAAGAGAAGTGCTCTTATTTGTTATTAGAGAATTTCCAAAGTGAGTGGGCGATTCATTTTTTGAAGTTGTAGTATAGGGGGAAATTTGGTCGTTCCTCGTTGTCGTCGTCGTCGTCGTCGTTCCCGCCGCACTTGAGCATCTGTAGGGAAGAGGATGAAGGGGGAGGAGGAGGTGGGGGGAGCAGGAGGAATGTTTGAGGGGAAATGAGACATGATAATGCTTATAAAGTTGTCGGTCCATATGTGAGTTGGAGCTTAGGGCTAAATATGAGAGGGACTTTTGTGTGGGGAGTGAGTGTGTAAGTAGTCGTAGCTCTGGGAGGCTCTGATATGGTGTCGTATCCATCGTCTCTCGAATCATTCCAATCCAGTTAGCAAAGTATTTCGGTCAACAATAGCTGAGGGTGAGTATATGGACCTGTGGGGGAAAAAGGCGTGTGTGTACATATATGGAGGTGTGCATGTATGTGGAGGTTGGATGATGGCACGCTGACAAAGGGATTTGAGAGTTATGCCACACCGTATGTTTCAGCGTGGGGAGCTCATGGCGGTGTGGCAATATAAGTAGTGGTAGTAGTAGCAGTAGTAGTAATAGTAGTAGTAGTAGTAGTAGTAGTAGTAGTAGTAGCAGCGCATCTCCCACACGACTGTGTTTTCACGGTTCGGGTATTAGTGAACTCCAAACGGGGGTCTTTCGAGTCTTGTTATGATGATGGGAGAAGTGTGGGTACTTGTCAGCATTACTCGCCGCCGCCACCGTTCCATTCTCTCCGTCCGCGTATCCTTCTCACCCGACCCCCTCGCTCTGCCACTCTGTCTCTCCCGCTCCACTCTCGACTATCTTGGTGGAACAAAGTTGTGGAATGGAAACAGTTTGACCAGGACCAAGTATATGTCAGTGGATATGGTGCGAGCCTATTCTAGGCCGACTTAATTGTGAAGTGATCTGTCGCGTCATTTACTCCCGGGTATAGTATATATGTCCAACGGCTTTGTTCTCGCTGGCTGGTGCTGGCGAGGGTATGCTGCAGACATAGACAGTGCTACAGCACAACGACACTTGCTTGCACACTCACACATACTGGCACAAATGCTGGTCGGCACGCACGCACGCACGCACTTGCACACCGACGCTCGCTTCCACGCACACACTCGTGCACAGACCCTCGCACACATTATACCTACTTACACTTGGACGCTCACACACACAAAACATCCACACAAACTTGCTCACTAGTGCACTGTGCTCGAGTGCACCACACGCACACACACACACACACCGTCCTACTGTGCTGTGGAGGGATGACAACAAGCGAACATCTCGTTTACTCACAAATTACTACAGCAGAGGGAGGAGGCGAAATAGATCGAGAGAGAGAGAGAGAGAGAGAGTGGAGACTGAGTTTGGTTCACAAAGGGAAAGAGTGAGACAGATGAGGAAGTGGTATTAGTAGTAGTAGTACAGTAGTATAGACGCACGCACGGCAGTGAGTGGTTCAGCTCAATGCTTGGCTTCCTCATGGGCTCAGTCGTCCATTCCTTTTCAAGTTTCCTCCTGGAATTATCCGGGCGGACTGTGAATGTAATCGCGTCAAACACTCTACCTATCATCTCATCTATGTGCCGGTGCGGTGGTGGTGGCGCTCGTTGTGCGCGCCTCTGTTTTACGACCTGCCAGCCAATAAAGGGACGAACATAATGCAAAATCCGGTTATAATTATAAACATGTCCACAAATCTGTCGTCACAGGCCCGCGTCATGCTCATGGTCCTCTGCACCTTTTGCACTAAGGAGCTTCCGCTATTATTTCCGTGGCAGGCGGAGGAGTGTGACAAACACGCAGGCACAATCCCAGACTATGACCCAAACCATGATCAGACACGCACACGCACACACACACACACACACACACACACATGAACCGAGCGACAGACGAACCTCCAGTTCTGGCACAAGCCGCACCTTGTCCATACTCATACATACACACTCACATGTATATACTGAGCCCTGACACACACGAGCCTCGAGCACCGGAACAAGCCAGCATTGCCTCACTCCATGTACCCACAATAGGTCGCTCTCCAAATCAAATCATAATTCCCCCCCTCTTCCCTTTCATTACCGCCGAGCTTCGCTCCTATTTCCCTCACACTTGAATTAAGCTTCCAAGTGAACCTCGGATATGTTTTTAAGGGGGAGTAGTCCGTAGTCATGTGAACAGCGATTATCCAGGCTGGGACAACATACGGAGGGGAGAGCTCACCGTGTATACTCTCCTGTTTTACTCGTGATACCTTGTACTTGGAATTCAATCCAGGGACCTCTAATTTAGCTCCGGAAACCGTAAAGACTTTGAGCCACGTATTAATTACGGGGTAGGAAAAATAGGGAGATTTCTCCCCATGATAACTATTCCCTCCAGCTTCTCACACTTGCAAAACCCCCTTTGCGGGAACCACTAAAGATGTGAATTATGGGTCGGAATGGCTGCGATATATCGGGGCGTATTGCTCCGCTGACCTTCGGGTCCGCAACGCCGAGGGAATCAGTTTACTCTACAACTGGAAATTAAGATAGAGCTGCGAGCCATTCACTCTGACTGCAAAACGGAGTGAGTTGATCGTATTAACGGAGAAAGTGGGGACATTCCGCGGGCGGAAATCCTGGGATTTACGCCACTCACGTCATCCCGCTTTTAAGTAGCCAATGAACTGTAGCGTCTATGGTACACATGGAGAGTCCCTAGCATGGATGGGAACACTACGAGAAACCAACGAGACTCTTGCGGGCTCTGGTCACTTCCATATCCGTACTCTCAGCAAACCGGGAACCGCAGTGAGTGTAGTCGAAGTTCACCCCATTATTATTGAGAACTTATACCACTACTGGCTTCCCCTCCGCCCGAGCGAGTGGCCGTGGCCGGTTTGTATGAGAGTGAGAGAGACTTTGAGATAGGCGAGCAGTCTGTGTCTGTAGATTTAATATAATCAGGAAATAATCCTGAGTAAATATGAGGGCTTTGGGAAGCATGTGCAGTGGAACATGCACCAGCAGTTCGTAGCTGGAAGCTGACTAAGCTTTAATAGACCTCACTGGTCCGACCACTACACATTTGGAGTGTAACCTCACTAATCTCCCTGCCAATAATACCATCCGGCGGTCACGTTCTATCCTTTGTATATACTCAGGCTGCTATAGTATTATGACTACTGTGGATACTTGCACATGGATGTATACATATAGTATATATATATTTATGTATGCTCTCCCAGCCGCTCTCACTATACGCATTGAGATCATAGGAGAAGACGGACTGCATAAATCGGCCAAAGCGTAATTTTCCGATCGGAGAGAATTTTCTGGTCCAGGGATTCTCCTTGTGTGATTTGATTATTTTTACCCCACCGTGCATTCTAATGCACATGGCTGGCTGATTGCCAAACGTGATAAACCAACTTGTTAGGATGCAAAATCCGATTTCCTGAATAAAAATTAGCGAGTGCCATGCGGTGGAATTATGAACGGGCGAGTGATCATAAGAGCCGGGAGCAGTCGTACATGAAACTTGCCATGTAGACACTGCTACAGTTCCCAATAATGCTACTGTGGAGAATAATAGTGTGGGACTGTTGGTGATGTGTAATAATACGGGAACAACAAGCGGGAGAATTACCCTCCTATTCACTCGATCCGGCTCGTCCCTACTCGAGCGCGAGGTCGTGCTGGAGAGGAAGGGTTCTTTATCAGGTAGCACCAGCCTTCGGTCTAATCCCAGCCGGGCCTTGGAGGGGCACGGACGACGGCGAGGAGGGAGACATTATTTGGATTTTTTCCAACGCCTTATACCACTCATATACATGTCCACACAATGTTAATTATTATGGGGTTACACGTAATCCGTGACAGGAAATTCAAGTGGTCCAGTCCGAGGTGTGTGTGTTTGTGTGTGTGTGTGT
>WJFA01002312.1:0-16510 GCA_009870155.1 Pseudobourletiella spinata | reverse complement strand
TAACCATCTCAATTTAGGTAAGTCAACTTTTAATGACCCGAGTGTTGTAAAGGCAATTAGGTTTAAAAGTCTATAGCAATGGAGGATGTAAATACAACTGTGACGGCGATGTGTTTTTAGAGTTATCGAATGGTAAAACCATATAGGCATTTCAGTCTCGCCCCAGACATGCAGCTATACATGTTCTGCATCCGTTCCCTTTCCTTACTGTGAATATTAGGAGGAATTCTAGTGGAGCTACTGTCATTTGAACGGGAATTTATGAGATTTGATCTTCTGTTAGGAGTGGATCCCGTATGTACTGAAATAAGGTTGTCGTAGATTAGAATGGGTAACACAGAGTAGTCGTTCTCAACGGACGCACACTCACATGTGTGTGCACCATGTTATCATTATAATGAGCGTTCTGTACTCATGCCTACAGAGGGCCTTTTTCCCAGGGTACGGTCTTTGGCAGCGCATAACGCCCAGACATTGGTAACGGTTATGTGATTATTATTATGTTGAGCAGTCCTCGGAAATGACACGCCATTTCCAGCGCCGACTTCAGCTCCAAATTTCAGCCTATTTGTGTTACACGTCCCAACAACAACCGCACGCGCTGCGTACAGTCCTTTCAGCTTGAACAATTACGGAGGGTGGTATAAGATAAGAGGGACACTTTAGGAAGTCGGTTGGGTGCAGCGAATGGCCTTATAGTAACCGTCTCTGCTAAAACAAGTTTCCACAGCTACAGATGCAGCTGAAGGGCCACTTCATGGGTCTATTCTGTTCCGTGCTACATTGACTCCATCTGTTCGGTTGATGCGCATCCCACAATGGAGCCGACATAGGAATCACTACAATAACTGGGACAAAGACATCGTGATAGCTGGAATATGCGCAGCTTATCCCTGGGCTCGAATCAAATGACTGTAGAATTGTTTCCACATTCTGGAGTTTTTGTTTCATTGTCATTCACTTCTGCCCAGCGCTATAGCTGGTACCACGAAGTCCCATATCGTCGCACTGAGTAGCTTCTGAAGTCTTCTTGGAGTCATACGGGGGTAGTTCGAGAATTTTTATCGAGTTAGTGAAGCAGATCTCGGAAATCTTGCAGAAAGTTGGAAGACGGCAACGTTTTATTTCCCGAATGAGTTTTATTATGTCTCGCAAAATCGACCCAGAAGTCGCACACGATAATATACAGAGAAACTTTTTTTACCATATTTGTGATTTTGATCGTAGCGCAATATTTGCACGTTAGCAGAGCCCCCTTACCTACATGACCTATTTGTGTTCATCCATTCCGCGGAAGTTTTGTGCATGGTACGCGGACCGCCGCGTGACGACTCAGTCAGCCAGGTTCACTTGTCCCGCACGCATGGACTTACTGCAGTAGAAGTAGTAGCAGTAACATAGTTAAATGTTAAACCATGCGAGTCCAAATGGTCGGCTGAGGGAGTGCAATAAGGCATTTCCCTCATCTCTTAAACTACCCTCCCCCTCAGTTTACGACAAACCTTGAGTTTTAAAAGCTCAGTAGGGGAAGATATTTTAGTATGAACGGAAAATGTGGCTTCCCCTCAGTGAGCTTAATTTAATTCTGAACTATAAAAAAATAGCCGGAGGGAGATGATAGCTACCTAAGATCCTGGCAAAAACTCCTCAATCAGATGTGTGTGAGGTTCACGGTGGAAGTCTCTGCTCAATGCCATCAAATGAAAGGCTTGCGTGAACCTTCTTCCGTTTCTTCTTACACATACTCCGCCCTGCCTTAGCCTCTCTCAAATCTTTGACTTTTACCACCCCTAAAGTTTTCAACTTCATATGAATTTTTGCCTCAAAAACAGGAGAGTTCTCAGATTTAACAAGGAACACGAGGTTGAGGTTAGAGAGTCGGAGAGTGAATAGAACTTTTTTATCTTCCGCATAGATTTTATTTCCTAGAAAAATAGTGGTAAATAATTTAGCAGATACGCCGACAGGCATATAAGTTTTGAAACTCATATATCTGTACATAATTGTAGATACGCCAGGGTTGAATATCACTGCATGGCGAAATGGGAATGGTGGAGTTCATGTGCGGGCCGCCATTGCCTCCAAAGGCAAAAGGCCCTTCCCGTTGTCTTCCCTCGCATTTGTCATCGGGATGGAACGAGTAAGTTAAACGGAGGTGCTATTACCGGAAGTAGCTGCTTGAAGCATCAACTTGGCTTTGCTCCCGTGACATCTGAAAAACGACAAGTTCTTTGCATTATGACGGCTTTTTATAGTGTTGGGCAAACAGTTTCAGGACTGATAAAGACAAAGCTCTGTGGGCGGAGAAGTGCCTTCTCCCCAGAAAGCACTCCTTCATCTGCCATTCATATTAATCTAGGACGTCAGGCTTTAAGGGTAAAGTCTCTGGAATACATCAATCAACCCGGAGTCTCGACGGTGTAATGAGTGGGCCGAGCTCGTCCATTGGAACAATGAATAATCTTGGTGCTATTATTTTATTAGCCCTTACACCTGCTCTCCGTATATCCCGCTTGAAGTCCTGCCATGTTCGGTGCTCAAGTCTAGGCTTTCCAAATCTATTTTTCTAGCATTTTGCCTGGAATTAATTTATCACTAATTTATACTAGTATCTGTAGGGCAATTTCATTTAGTGGGTTCTCAATTTAAATGGAATTATGGCTGCAAGAAACACGTAAAGAATTCAGTGAATTCCTTCGGCTGATTGGAGCTTTGGCATTACCTCAGGCTTGTACATTTTTGTGGTGTTATCAACTCCATGGAAATGAATAGCACATTTGCGGAGCAGACTGATATTTTGGCGTGGGCCAAGCCCAGTGAATATTCCTGTCAAATGAACCCGTTGAACACTGAGCATTTACACCGACAGTTTGTAGATTCGGGATGGCTAAAGGAATATTGTTGGGTCACCACTTTTATAAAACGCAGTAGATCATCATCAACAGTGGTAAAGGAAAAGGAGGAAATAGGGCTAGTACTGTAACCAATTTTTCAGGCACACACACACACACACACCAGAGTAAATTCTGAATATAGAAACAGAGATACAGAGAGAGGTTTTTCCCACTAGAATTGAGCTTGCATTTCGAGAGGAGTGAACCATAGTCATTAAATGCATATTAAGTGTGAAGGATGGAAAATATGACTTACTTAGGAAACATTTCCATGCATGGAAGTCCATCCCAGCCGAGGAGGGATCTTAACAATACGTCAAATGTCAATTCAGCGGGGATTTGATCCATAATCAGCCGGAGTCCAATGCTGTTAAACGAAATATGAGGGTAAGAGCGACAGAGATCGCACATATATGAGGTAAAGTAGCCGTAACATAGGAGTGCATCACTTATTCCATATATATGCTTTATAACAAATTCCTTCGTTGATGCTCACAAAATTTAACGGGGTCCTTTGGAGCGTCAACCTTATGCCCCCTTGAGTTCCTCATTCTTCTACCATCCCGTTTTTGATTACACACTCCCCAACCATATATATCCCCACCACTCAGTCAGCTGGATTCACATGCACCACACGTCCAGGCCTTCCGAGGAGGCGGATGAGGTCCGGATACAGAGGCTCCCTTGTTCTGTCTGACTCAAAAGTGTATATGACAACACGAGTCGACCCTGCAGTGGATTCCTCTTATTTCAAAACTGGGTAGTTCTGCTCTGCAATTCACTCCTTTTCGCCTTCCAACTCTCCCGTCGAATCAAGGCTTTAATGGAAATCCGAGGTAGCATATACCATCACTACTATCAGGTTTTTGGCATCCTTCCGGACAACTTTCCCTTGCCTCTCCACTGCAGACATGGATAGAAAAAGTGGAGCCAACTCAAACTATCATAGATTTTCACTTTGATTCTTCCTGTAGACGCTTTTAACAAAACGGAGGATTCGTCTGTCCTCTTAAAAATTCTAAACCTAAAAATTCACCATTCATGCATGTAAGAGATATGGGGAGAGAAATGAAAAGTGAGAAAAAGTATGTTGGCCAAAATTTGGGTAATGTTTTGAGTGTAATAAAGCTGCACTCTTCGAGTCCAACGAAGCCAAAGAACTAACAACGGATTCGTCGCTAATATCGAGTTTTCTGCTCGGAGGCGAATAGACTGCGTTATGATCCTTACATACGACTTTGGTCATGAGTTAGTGGACGGAATGTTCCGGTCCGGAAGTATACCTGTTTATCCTGGCAGCCATGCCATACAGACCGCTTCTCCCAGCTGCCTTATCCAGATCCGTACAGTACAAGGACCAAATACACTCCATCACTTGGGGCTCCTTCGTGTAGGCATTGACGAGGTTCAGGGCGCCGCGGACCAAGTTGTTGACAGTAGTGGCATTCTGAGATTCCTCTGAGCGAAATAAAGTTGCCGATGAGTCGCCACTTGGCTCTTCCTCGTCCTCGTCGGCCTGATTTTTTATTACCACCGAGAGAGTCCAGTTGACTAGTGGTGGCTCGAATAGCATTGAAAGGTCAGACTGTTGCTCCACTAGTGTATTGCCTCCTACTCCTCCTCCTCCATGTTTCCTTGCCACAATGTCGTTACGATCTTGTACGCTAAGACTCTGTATCTGTTTCAGGAGGAAGACGCCAAAAGTCATGAAAACGAAGGCGGTTAACGACTTTTCATACGCATTCCTCCCGAATCCGAGCTCGGCAGCCTGTGTGGATGAAGTGGGTCGTGGGCTGAATTTATTTAAATGACTAAGCAACTCATTAGAGGGGCCTTTGTTTAGGGTCTCATTCACGGCCTGGAAAAAGTAAAGGAAGTGCTTATGTCATTTGCCAAAGAGAATCTTCCTTGGTGGAATTGAGATGATTGTCACGCACTTTAAGCTCCTGATTCCGAAATAAGGGTGGTGATAAAGTTTATGGGAAAAAAGAAGAGCCCAGAGTGTCATTACCTCCAGCAAGACTTCGAACTTGGATGGATCTACAGATCCACCAGGGCTGAGGAGTTGGGACGTAAGGGACACAAGGCTGAGTGGGTTGCTTTCCTGGTAAAAGTTTCTAATAATCTTATCCAAATCGTTCCCATTCCTCTCACTGTCCTCGTCTGTCTCCGTAGAACTAGGCCTCGTCAAAAGAGAGACGGAGTCAGGGATAAGCTGAGCTTGATGTTGAACGGGAGGCAGAGGGCTGTCACGACGTTCGTATGGGGAAAAGTGATGCCACAGCGGTGCCTCTAGCAGTACCTCCTCAGTACTACTTCCAGCGTTGTCGGTGTCGGTGATCGTTTTTTCTGGGTCAGTCTGTGACAGGATGGGTTGGTTTAACAGCAAAGGTAAATTTTCCTCCAGCCCTGACCATGGCTTATGTGAGGGATGGAAAAACTGACTCCAGTTTGGATGAGGAGGCACGCTTTGAATTGGTTCTGTTTCGTGTGGGCTGGGCTCGACGACTAGGGGTTTCCGTTGATTTTCGCTTGTATCAGCCTTGGTGGGTTTTCTATGAATGCGAGGTTTTAATACCTCCAATTTTTCCCTAGACCCCCTCAAATATCCATGCTCACCATCCTGTTGCAAAATAGCCTTTTTAAAATCCTGGGCTACCAGTGAGGGCGAGGCGCTCTCCGATCCGTCTGTTGGAGTGCTCTCCATTATAGCCTGTGAGATACAGATAAATCCTTAATTCAGTTTTATGTAACGAATTCTTTGATTATTAGTAGCCTTCTAGGGTACTTTATGTTTTCGATATTTCCGTTCGCCCGTCAGTCTTTTCGTACGATAACTCCCAAACCAAGTCGAATATTGAAATGGTGTTTTGACCAGTCGATAGATAACCATTTATCTCAAAATTTTATTGATTTTGATCCCAATTGATAGAGTCCTTTTGGTCGTAAAAGTGACATCAGTGGACACAAACCCCTCATTTCTGCGTCATGAGTCTATTAAAATCGCCATAGAAGAGTATAAATACTGTCTTAAGAATATAAATCAAATTTCCGAAAATTTACATTCAATTTTCAAAAGAACTTTTTTGTTTACATGGATCTGTTAATCTACTGCTATGGCGTGCATCGTGGAACTGAACAAAACTTTCGTAAACTCCGTTTCCCAGTTTATTAAGTATACTTTGAGGACCCTTGTTCAACGAAGCGGAAATGAAGTCATGTGTGGGTTAGCTGGTGAGGGGGTTGGGCGGCCATTATGCCTTATGTGGGTGGGCTTACACAGGCCCACCGTACATTCAGCCTTGGCCACGTTCCCACGACTTGTCAAAGCTACACATGAACTCGAGCGCCATGCATGAGTTAATGTGTCTCTTTTAACCGCTACCCTCAAATTGGATGATTTTATTACAAGCTACAAAGCTGCAATCTGGAACAACAGTCAGTTCATATCTGGATGAATAGCAAAGAGATTTAATATTTTATTTGGTTCCGAAACCATGACGCAACCGTCGCTAATTTTTGTGCGCTTATTATATCTACTCATCTTGTTTACTTGCTACTCGGTCTGTTTCAGGTCCATGTACTACCCGTGAACTTTAATGTGACAAGGTCAGTGATGAAGTATCAACATCAGCACCTCAACTCAGTCAGAAGCGGCAATGCATAGTTAGCACTAAGAAAGTCTGCACACACACGTTGATAGCTTCACTAAATGGCTCGTGACCGCGACCACGCTGCCGAGCTACTTTTTACCATGAGAGGTTTTAATTCTAAACTCGCTACCACCGCTTACCTCTCCTGTCGTCCCCGTCCAGACTTGGACGGAGGTGCGCCGGTCTGGTTCTTTTGACCTTCCTGCGAACAATAGTATTATAATCACAGAGATGGTGCAGAAAACGATGAGAAAAACTGAACACAATGTCGCACGCTTCTGTGATCCCATGTCGCCCCTGGAGAAAAACGAGCTGTGGCTTTTCCCGGAGTCCCTACGTCAGATTTTCGTCCTCAGGCAGATCCCGGCAATCAAACACCAGCTGCCACCTTCACAGACTGCAAGTCCCGGAATTGAACTGGCTATAAGTTTCATGCGTGATGATTTCAGGTGGGTGAACACAGACGAAAGATCGAGTTTTGTGAAATCTACAGCCCGACGGTTCACTCGGAAGTGAAGAGCCTATCCTCTAAGCATTGGATATTTGGGGATAATATCAAAGAAAACAATGCGTGGGTGACTGCCGCGAGCGCAAGATGCTTCAGCATCCCCGGTAATTCGTAGGTAGCTGGTTGATAGTAGTGGCCAGGGGTTCATTTACACAGGAAGTGCAGACAAACATAAGCTTCTTCAACGTCCTCCCCGCGTCACGCTAGTCTGCTCATTCTTTAAGAGTCGTGAATCAAATGTGTAACAGTGAATGGGTTTTGATGAAAACCGCAAGGGGAGATGCTGTATTCAGTCACTCCGGGAGCACATTATTATTACTTCTCAGGACGCGATGCAGAAGAGTGACGAGCTACCACAACAGGGAGCTCGTCAGCCAGAGCAAATGTTTACAAGGAAGCAGGTGTACATATCAAGTCACATCGACTGCCTCGGTACATCACTAGTGAAGGTACCCCAACTAACTTCTTGCGGCAGTGTGGGATGGATTTAAATTAAATCTAGTACACGAGCTTTACACCGGTTCAGATCCACGGTCTGCTTTTTTAACGCAGCGTACAAGGACATAGCTTTAAGGACATAATGTACTTTGTAGTAGTGCAATTTCGTCAACTGTAGAGCAGATGCTCAAGAATTAAATGGTGGAATAGGCGGTGGAGTGTAGTGGGATAGATTTGGATTAGGAACCATTATGACAATCCAGTCAATTTTTTCAAGTCATGCTGAGCTGGTGAAAGGTTAAAATGTCGTTGTACAACGGGAAATGCTAATTCTAATTACATTATATTATTATTTATAATATAAATAGAATAGATATTAGATAGAAAGATATTTTTATTTTGTCGTTCATTGGAAGCACAGCAGCATCATATTTTGGTGGTAGGGCAGGGCACTATGTCGTATGTCTTGCCGAAATTTTTAAAGCGTTGCCAGGGTAGTATTAATAGTTTCCCTATAATTTTTCAGTAATCATAATTGCGTTCATTACTGTAGTATTGTAAGCGGTGAAGTGGTGATTTGGTGGCAAACCGTTAGTTCTTTGTTCTCCATCATCTCGAACTGTCCACCAGTATGGTCAACATGACAGTTACATACAATGCTGCGTAGCGGACCGCCTACTTCACAGCAGACTTGCCTTGTCGCTGCGAACTCATAGAATTGGATTATGCGATCCAATGACACGCGGTTGACCACAAGTCATCACGTCACGAGCCGTTCTGGTATTATCACTAAAATCAAACAATCCACAACCGACTTCACACGGTCTGGTAGAGACGTTTTTCAGGACTCTGTTACTCATATGGGTCAACAGGCTGTTCCCTTGCCTGTGCGCATAGCAGAAACATCCAACGCAACTAGCTTGGCTGCCAAGACACGAGGTTGGGTAATTTTCCAGTATCTTTGATATTTGTGGACTACATTGGGTATTTAGCCTCGTATGCGAGATTTACGGTGACAAGGAATTGGCGGTTGAGGCATGGAGAAATGAACATGCCACCATGCTACGATGTGCCCTAAACGGTATAGAACCCCCAGCACCTACTACATGCTTGCGCTTAGAGAACATCACGGGGGTTCGTCGATGGTGATATTACAGGTAATACATTCTCTTATGTACCTGTAGGTACACTACAATATCGTCGTATACGCCGTCTGTCCGAAGGAACGATAACATTTGAACCGTTTCCCTTTTTCGAGTTTTGTCTTCATAGAAAAATAGAGCAAGAAAAATTGGACATCAGTTAAGTGTATGAGTCAAATCGCACAACAGTAACGAGGTCAAAGTTAGATTTGAAATTCATTCCTTCCCTCCATATTTGAAAACTTGAATATTAGGGCTTCGCGGTCGTAGTGGTAGTTGAGTGTGTAGGGAATCGCACTACGGTTTTGGAGGCACAGGTCCGAGTCCCGGGACCCTCATTTTTAGCGAATCATTTTTTACGCAATTACGGGCATGTTTATTGCTAGTTTTATGCCGCTCTAATTTTATTGCAAATTTTCGAATAAGCATACGTCACGGCTAAAGCGGGTACTATCACTTTTCGTCTATTCTCCTAAAGGCACACGACTTCATCCTGATTGTCTCAGGTTTATTTCGTACCCATGCTGAAAGTTTTCGTGTTCGGATAGGACGACAGCTTGTGTTGTGATTCTGAGATCTCCACCACAATCAGACATCATAAAAATGTACATATATGGGTTTGACTTCATAAAACATCACTGCCTTCCTCACAAGCTTAAAACTTTTACCACGTCGGAATTCTTAGTCTCATTTTTCAGGCTTAGGCCTACGCCTACAGCGGTAGAGAGTCAGTGTGTTATAATTTATGAAAATCGAATGAAACCGCTTATTTTCCCTTGTATTTTTAAATATATCACTTTATCACCACAAGATTTAAAAAATAATGATGATTTATGGTCACAAAATCAGATGATACTCTAATTCTCCCATTACAAATGTGGTCTTTGGTCACTATTCTCCGTCCATCTTCTAAATACCAGTGTGATTTTCCGAACCGTTTGTAGGCGAATCCACAGCTGCAATTAGGTGAAAAATTAAAATACAATGAACCATACAAATGGTGTTCTTGACTTTATTTAGCGTTAAAATAACAGCAAATTATCGTATTTCTGAATGACTTGAGTGCTAGAATTTAGCTTCTGCGAGATATTCAAACTCTAAATCCCTCTTCTCGTCCTTCTTGAAATCCTGAACTGCAGAAACTGAACACTACATTACACCCCAACAAGATATTAGGCTATCACACTTCAACTACAAGGCTTCAGTATACATCCACCCGTCTTCTTCGAAACCTTACGCTCTTCATTGATCACATGAAAATCAAACTTCAGCTGGAATATGTTTGTAGGACCAAACAAACCTAAGTTTCCCATCGGGATGTTTTTGGATGTAGAACAAAAGATCCATCTTCCTTAGTTGCAGTGTAGTATTTTGTCCGATCAATACTGTAGTTCCAGTAAGCGATGTAGCCCACGCAAATAGACAAACTAATTGCCCCGACGATCATTGTCCCTTTATTCTATAAGAAATAATTAAAAAAATGCTGTAATCGTAAAAATCTCAACATATTCGATTATCTGTTTTCGATGATTTTCAGGCATAGAACACATATTATTACCGGTCGAGCATATAGTTCAAAATTCAGAGCCCTAAAAACATTAGTGGTTTTAACTTGGCGTATCCCATCCCCAGGACTATGTTCTTTGGGCAAACTCCGTTGTCCTTCTGACCCCATTGCCCTACATGAGTATCAAAACTGGGTTTTGTATTATTATTAACAACACATTTCCTATCTATCTTAAAGCTAGCGATCCAGCCAGCAAATATAAGAAATTTGACCTTTAACTTCTGCAAGCGAAGCGAAAGGTTCAAGCAAATTATGTTATGATACAGCATGTGCAAGAACACAAAGAGTTGGCATCACGGCACTGCACTCTGTATCCGGTAAACATTCTCCTCAAATTCCAGCATAAAACATTCGATAAATCGTATGTAGCACTTACCTGGTGACAGCACGTACTTATTCCTCCAGGTGAACTAATAGCGTAGTAGTGAAATCGTACCAGCTATTATCAGATTGGTTAAGATGCTCACTGTGAACAGAATCCAACAGTACGAACGAAATGACAAATAGTATGAAATATGAGACTTGGCGGACTTTAACGGGAGACTGAAGTTTCCTGGCACGCAAGGACATCTTAGCAAATGCGTGTATACTGGATGATAAAATTCGAAACTGAACTACTTTATCACGGGACAATTTTTGCTCCAGAAGTTGGTTCAGATTTTCGCGGAACATGTTACTTTCAAACGTTGAGTCAATCAAAGTCACTGTGGAGCTTAAATTCATTGATTTTGACAGTTTATTTGCGATACAAAAACTCCGATTTGACCCTCGGGACAGAAAATTCAAATTAATATGGAACGCATAGAAATCCTGAGACATCGAAGCTAACTAAATAAGTCTACAGTCTAAATTCGAATTACTGCCAAGATTTTAGCTACTCATATTACAACTATGGCTACAATCATTTGCTACACATTATAGTCCATAATTAAAATAATCATAGAGATTGACACTCTAATTAACCTACCGGCTTCTATCACAAAGTATTTTATAATGAATATCTGAAACCCCCTGTAGATTCCACAGGATCTTGTAAATATTTAGAGCTTCCAGTCGATTACTTAAAATTCTACATCAGTCGAGAACAAATACCCTCAGAATGAAATGAGAGGATCGGAATGGAGTGAAAACTGGAGATTAGATTCCACCCACACGGGTAAAAGTGACGCGCCTCCCTTTTCTCTTGTCATCCACTGCCCGGTCCCCACCATGTTCTTTAGCTTCAGTCCAGTATCCAACATTATCATCAAAGATCTGTTGAACTCGAGCCAAACTCTTTCCTTTCGTCTCTGGCATGGCGAATATGATGACAATACAGGCAATCCCGCAAATGATTCCAAACAGCCAAAACGCATAGCCGGGAAAGAGGGAGTATCGCAAGTCCTCAAAGAAGTGGATCACCACAAACCCAGCCAGGGAATTGACTGCCACACACATGGCACAAACGTATCCCCTAAATCTAGCAGGGAGCATTTCAGCCATGACGATGGAGGGAACTGAGGCCAAGCCAATTGAATAGGCAGCCAGAAGCAAGTAAAGTGACGCTGACGGGAGCCAGGGTGTGAGATTTACTATCTGAAAAATATGTTGCCTGCATGAGTAAAAGTATACTCCTAGGCTAGTATGGCAAAGAATAATGAGAAAGCACGAAGTGAGGAGTAGGGCTCGTCTTCCAGCCCAATCAATCAGCAGGAAAGTGAGTGCGAATGGTAGGAAGATAGCAATTCCTTCCACAATGCTACCGCTCACAGGGACTAAAGCCGGCCGTTGGCCATTAGACATTCGCTCCACGTCTTTCAGAATATTTCTCATGGAATGAATCACACCATTAATCCCTACCAACTGCTGGAACGCCATGAGTGATAAAGCCAGCCATGTCGGCCACCAAATGACTTGCCGACGCATCACATTCAAGCTTCTTCGACCTTCCAAAGACTCTTCAATTTGCTCTTCCCCAAGCAAAATCTCGTCCAACTCTTTCCGGACCAGGTTGGAGCGATCCTCGCCCCGAATTCGCAGCAGGGACGTATTGGCTTCCGTCTCTCTTCTATTCAGTAGTAACCAAGTGGCTGACTCTGGCAACCAGATGCTCATCAGTGCTGTAATCTTACAAATCCCGGCTAAGGAATAAGCAGTCGTTTTCCAATTCACGGTGGGACCGATTCCGATAATGACCGCTGTCCCTGCAGCAAGCATCATAGAAGGAAGGGTACCCAGAGTTCCACGATTTGTGGGGCGCGCAGTCTCAGCAATCTATAAAAATGTGGAAAAAAGTATTTTCTCCTCAACAGCATTTCTCATCTTTTAGTCACTTGAGCCACTGGATGTGAATGTTCTTACATAAATTGGGATTACGACAAAGGCTATGCCGGCGGAAAATCCAATTAAGGCTACGCCAGCAAACAGCATTTGGGAGTTCACTGCCAACCCAGTCACAAGCCATGCTGGAATGAACAAGGTCATGAGAAAAACTATGGTCCGCTTCCTCCCAACAAACTCGAGCAAAACAATGCTTAGTATGGCTCCTACCACAGCTCCTAGCCAAGGGGTTGCGGCTGGAAGAGAACCACAGCAATTAATTTCCTCAACCCCTCCTTTAAATCCCGTCAAGTACTACCGCTCAAGCTAATTCCCGTATGTCTCCCTCTCTCGTTGTCTGTTGGACTCCTTACCCATCCAGTGAACATGTCCAGGCGAAATTGTCCCACTAAAGACCTGCTCACTACTCATTGAGTCCATGATCTTTGGTGTGATTGAGTGGATGACTCCGGCTGATAAGAATGAAGTAGCTGCTGTGAAGGCAGAGTAAAGCTAGAAAAAAATTGAATCGCACATCATTAGGTAGAAACGAAGCGTAAAGTAGTAAAAATTGATCCTGCACTCTAGTTCTGAATGATTTTCTCAAGGAAGAGGAAACACCCGGGACACATACCATACCCTCTGTATCATCTTTTTTTAGCCACAGCATTGCGCACGGAAACATTTGCAACGCAACTCCTGGTACACAATATATGTAGTAAATAAGCAGCATTGCTGAAACCGCATAGCACGTTTCCCTCATGTCCCAAAATCCCCCCCATACCCGACAGCCCTGCTGTCGAAGCATCAGAATGAAACGCAGGGAATGCTCCATTTTTTGTGTAAGCACGAAGTCCAGGAATAAGCCATGAATATTAGGATGCCATTCTTAACTTTATTAGCACATGCATTTCCATAGCACGCAGCCTCTAGCCCAGCCCCAGGATTTGTCTCCGAGGCTGTAGTGTCTTATACCTTCTGGCATTGCCCTTATCTTGCCTACATTATTCATGTGATAATTTAACTTCCCGCCAAAGCAGTCGCTACGCAATGGGTGCACACTGGTGAATACCGTAATGGCCGTTGAGTACGACCGGCTGCTGTACGCAAACGGCCGGAAAGCCACTCACTTGGATGAAGCAGCCTATGATTTGCATAGACAAATTCAATCTAATCCATAGGACTTTCATCTCCGTCAAAAGCAGACGGAGTGGTCGGAGCAAAAAATTTCTGTATTCAATTGAATTATTTTAACGACGCTCAGTGAGCCAGAGCTTTGAACTGATTTTCAAGTCAATGCAAGTCCGCGGAAGAGTTTTTCAAAGTGAATGTTCAAAAAGGAAAAGGAATTTGGAGGAATACATATATGGGAATTTATTTTTCGGCCATAATTTTACTCTATCACTCAATGCACAATATCTTGAGGGGAGGAAATCCTTGGACGACAACAGGGCGAAAAATTATACGTTACCTCCATCCAGGGATATGTTTTCTTCTCTTCAATGTCATAGCTGCCCGATGAGGACGATGCCAGCCGCATTTTCTTCATCTTGGAAGAATCTTTTTATATTGATGAACTGCACGACATTAACCAATGCAACTTTCCAGAAACTTCTATAGGGCGAAGTTCAAGGAAGAACAGATTTCTATAAAACCCGCAGACACAGTACGCGAGTTACTTTCAAAGTTAAACACCAGATGTGCTGGTATGATGGATCCAAGTGAAACTAAATTTTTACTGCCCATACCACGCACTTTAGAACAGCTGGGTAAGTTCGCAGGAATTGATGGTGCCCTTTCATCATCTGCATGTAAAACATTCATTTCGTTTGAAAGTGTGAATATTGTGGAAAGACAATGATGCAAATTATGAGATCGGTACGAGCAGCAAATAATCCATAAACTTCCCGTAAGTCGTTTCTGACTTCTCATTATGTAATCTGGCGTACTGTGGGGTATTTACTATGTACTCACAAGTGCGGATGCTGGCCTGTTGCGACGTAAGCCAAGTGCAATTTCTTAGTACAAGCATCAAAGGAGTTGGGTAGTTATAGAGGTTATCCAAAGTTCGTCCTAAATTTTTATTTTATGCACATTTTTTAGTCAAGATGTATGATAATACCATGCAAATAGAAAATCGAAAACCGTCAGACAGTTTGAAAAAATTAGAGCACCCTCTGTCTGTCCACAAGTTTCATTACGTACTTCTCGTACAAGTCCCCGTCACTCGACTGAAGCGCTGGAAATGAGGAAAAACTTTTACATTTCTTGTAATAAGAAAAGGACCTTTTTTCAATTGTAAATTTATACTGTAAGTAAAAATTCTGAGTGAATGCTTGTATCCTTGCCTCATGACGTGCATGTTGTTTCTAATCACTGTGAGAGAGACAGATGGTAACGACCCGTGGAATGCCCATTTCGGAATTTGATACTTAATCTTCCTGATGTTGACGTCTTAATAGCTACCATGCATATATTTTCAGCAACTGCATCATACACAATATCACTAAGGGATTCATGGCTCATCTCATCTTCCTATTTTTGAACATGACATTATTTCGGGTTCACTATACTCACAAACAAGAAAAATCTTCAAATAAACTTTGGTTAGCTCAGAATATTTCTGTCAGCACGTTGTGTCGAAAAATCATGACAAAAGGCAATACAATAGGACTGAAGCTTACCAGGGCCTTGACCTGGTAAAACCCTAGTACATACATTTACTAGTGTACATTTATCTATCATACATTACAGAAATTGAGATGAAGAGGACTAAACTGCCCACTTTAGTCCACCAGATCATAATTGTAATTGTAATTAATAATCAAACTTTTATGGAGTCGATGTTTTGCATCTTATTTTTGCTTGAAAGATTCTGTCATACGTCAACGTACTTTATGATGAAGGTTAAGTAACTTCCGATGGAAGTTGAAATTGAATGATCAGAAGTTTGAAACAGCGCTTCATCTTTGGCGAATGATGCATTTTTTATTTCATAAACTATTGAATTTCTTACACTTAGACTAAATCAACATCTTCCTGAATTGTCATCGCTTACAAAGTCAATAATTATGAAGATATGCAAAATGCTAGCTTTACAGGGCAGGCTGGGCTATCCCGAGGCAATAGTAGGAAATGAGGGACCTTCTAAAAAGTACAACACCGACAATAGCATCTGAATAGAGATGCAAACAGGTCCAGGTAGAAGAAAAATGAGCACCTATTTAACCGGGTACAGATCCAGATCTCAACATTATACTTACTTGAAAATACATATTATACCTACTTTTCCCGGAAGCTCATCACCAGCTACTCTATTTTCCTTACTCACACGAGAAGTCTCCCAACCCCAACTGTCACCAACGACCAAATCGGGACCATGCATAATGGAAAGGCCATCCAGGAAGATTACAAATGTCAAATTTACTAGGAGATGAAATTCATATTTTCAAGCCTACCAAGTTTTGATCACTCAGTACCTAAGGTGAGGGGGTACGCCTTTATTAAAAATCACATAACGTTTTACCAGTTTTGAATTTCGAGTAGTTACACACATTGTGGGGGAAATTTGAAAACTGGGTTGTATGCTTATCGGCTTGGAAGGCGGCGTAATATTCGTTAAGTGTGTAGCGTAGATTAAATGGTAAACATCCGAAAGTCTATCCGCATGCAAAAACGGGAGAATTTGCGGGTTTTTCAATAACTACCCGAAATTTAAAACTGGAAATTTCTTGTGGGATTCAAAATATAATTTTTTAATCATCTCGTATTGCCCCAATTTGGTACTGATGTGATGACAACTTTAAGGGCTTGTGTACAACCTACACTTCCGCACTTAGGATTTCGTGCACAGCCATCGATTAAAGTATTGAAGTTATTGCACTTTTTTCGGCAAAAGCAACTAAAAGTAGGAATAGAAACAGGTATTTTAACTCAAATATATGAACCTGTGAATGCAATAGATCACATTTACCTTTTTTCTAACAAGGGGGGGGGGTTCCCACATGTCC
>WJFA01002311.1:0-16512 GCA_009870155.1 Pseudobourletiella spinata | reverse complement strand
GGCGTCATCCACTTACTTTATTCTAAGTGCGTGAAAATGCAATTTTCAAATCATACCCGACCCCGGCGGGATCCTTCCCCGTGGCCTTGTGGCGGAAAAACATGGGACGGCTTCCGTGGAGAATTCTGACGTCACACCTTCTACGCAGTTCCCACCCTCCATCGCCGCTGCCGCCGCCGCCGCCGCAGCGGTAACAACTACCGTTTACTTTTGTACGGAGGAAAAGAGCCGGCGGCGGAAAAGCGGAAGCCTTTCCTGATAGCTCTTTTGTGTGCATGTTATTGCCTCTCTCAGGAGAGTGCACAGTAGTTTCCTTGTGACAAGGACCCACCAGCAATGTATACATATATACATGTGTACATATTTCATATGCACAAGAATACAGCCGCGGGTCGTGCGGCTACCGTTTTCACGAGTTCAATGACCTCATATATATGGATGGTGAGGAAAGAAGTGGGCTAAAATACGGTTGGGGGGGGAGAGAATACAAATTTTGAACATGTTCCATCCTCGCGCTGTACTGTCTGGAGCAGGGGCGATAACTTTTACGACGCGAGTGGAGGATCTTATGGCAGAGTCATTAACTCAATGAGGACTGGTTGTGGCGGTAGGGCTTGGCATAGATATATAGCAGTGGCAGTCCTCCACCCTTATGGAATGGGTTGAAGGCCCTTAAATCCCACCATTCATTCTTTAATCTCCCCCCCCCCAACGAATTATTCATTTCCGGATAGGATGCAAAAATTAGGGAAAGAATATTCGGGTCCAAGGCAATATCTGATAATCTGATCTGAGCTAGAAAAATTGAAAAGGACGAATTGATGTAAGGGTATCATTATATGATCATGATATCATTCATGATTACGGAAATAGGACGAGATGGACTCTGTATGATGATGATGATGATGATGATGTTGAGGATGCCCGCAGATGATTAATACGAAGTTGATGTTGAAATCAAATGTACAGGTGGTGCGAGTCTGGGAGGGCTGAATCCAGAACTCTACAAAGCCGGTCCGGAGGCGGAGGAGGAGGAAGGTGTGGAATACCCAGAAAACCATAATGGCCGAGTCTGGTATGCTCTGGAGTATGAGACGACGTCAGAGCGACTCCTGGTCACACTGATCAAGGCTCGCAACCTGAGCGGAAGGTTCCACTATGGGTTCAGCACATCCCCAACCTCATCCACCTCATCATCAACCTCCATGACTTCATCATCAACTTGCTCCTGTAACCCCCTCGTCCGGGTTTCCCTCTTCCCCGACGAGCGTCGGATGCTCCAGTCCAAGGTGAAGAAGCATACGCGCCATCCTCAGTTTGACGAAACTTTTGGATTCCAGGTAAGAGTGAGAGCCGCCTCACCTCATATTACTCAATCCCTCCCGTCCCTTCCCATCATCCCGGGAGGGGTGTGGAGACGGGCGATGATAGTATATCCCAGCGGTATGAGCGCCCGTCCCACTTGAGTAGACGGTGCACATTTTTATTTGATATTCTCCTCCGCTACTACTCAATTGGCACGTGCTCCCGCCTCCCCGCCTCGGAGGAGCAAATAAGGAGCACCGTCCCACACTATATATTCTTGCCAAATTCCTCCAGATCCTCGGGATCAAAGGATACGCTCTGCTCCGTCAATTTTGAATGGAGAATTGCTCCTTTGTCCCAGAAAATTTGAACATGGTGTGTAAAATCCGCCAGTGTGTAGGCAACATCACATGCACTATGCCTCAGCCAACATATTCACAAAGAGTTTTCCACAGCCCGCTCCGCCTCGTGTCGTCCTTTAGTGTGGAGGACACGGGCGGAGAGTTGGAGATGCACAGAGGAAGCAGCCACCATGGAGAGTTCCCCACACATCAGCCACGCGTTCTCCCTGGAATAGTGATAATAATGAGAAGTAGTTGTGCCACGCTCCTCCGAGACCCATCACTCATTGTCTAAATGGACTTGCAGAGAGGAAACAACCGGCAGTCAGTCCACTGTGCAGTCGGTCTCTCTGCACCTCCCCACAGACTTGAGCATTACAATGTTTAGGACATGGGGCCGAGAGAAAATCAAAAGATTACCGGAGTGGATGGGAAATGGATTTAGAATTCATTCGGATCCCGCTCCAATCCATAACGACCAGCTCAGGAAGACAAGTGGAAGGATGAGTCTGGAGATGTGGGATTTATCCAACTAACCCAAAATTACACGTACCCATCCATACACAAACACTCAGCCCATCCGTACACGTTAGCCTCTGGGAAGAGTGAGATAGAGCGTGGGCAGATGCGGAAGTGCATCATTGACAGATCCTAGGTTGAGGTGCATCGACCTTTAGCCTCTTCCCATCTTTCTCTCAACAGCCTCTTATACGGAATCAGCCCTAGGTAAGGATGAACTCCTCCTCGTGCAGCACCCTCAACTAAAAATATACAGAGGAAAATTTTGAGACGCTCTCAATTTTTTTTTTCGTAGTATTATGGAGTGAGTCAACGAACTCCTCAGGGATAATTTGCTCTTGTTTCAGTCTTTGGAAATGGAAACAGGATTATTTGATAAAAATTCATAGTAGACGGTCAGAGATTATGAGTGGAATGGCTACTGCGACGAGGAGTGGGTCAATCCAGCCCAGTTTATGCTGCGGATCTGATGGTTAGTTTTTCGATAGGGTTTCATCACCCGTGAAATCTCATTAGGAGCGGTACGTGTTCGGATTCGGGGAGACAAGGAGAGGGTCCAGATAGAATGGATACTTGAGCTGTTGCAATCTGAGTGAGAGGACACCGGAAATTATAGCTTGGATAGAGTTGGGGGCAAACTTTTCTCAAGTTGTCCATTGGGTTTAAGGAAAGCGGTGGATGGAGATATCGATTTGGGACGTGATTGGATCCTGTGAATATATACATATGATAGCTTGTGTGCATCACCACACATGTACACATTTACCCGTAGACACACACAAACACAGACACAAACACACACACACACAGACACAAACACACACAGACACAAACACACACACACATAGACACAAACACACACACACACACACTGATTTACTCACGTGCACAAGTCTAGTCGCATAAAATTTGTAATGACACTTTTGAGCCCACAAAGCACTTCCACAAGATCATGAGCANATGACACTTTTGAGCCCACAAAGCACTTCCACAAGATCATGAGCACAGGTCCACCTATGCGCCGCCGCCGGCGGCGGCGACCACGGGAATAAGAACATAAACACATACAATGACGCAGACGACGGCTTTATTAGGTTAGAGGTTACGAGGTTAAAGGACGACCAGAGGAGTTGATGTGGCTAGAGGATTATCCAGGGTTTGGCTATCAAGGCACACAAGCAGACCTTTTAACTTGGTGATGTTCTATAAACTAAATGTTTGAAAAAAAAATCATGGTGGTGGCAACAGGATCTTTTGAGACGACGACGGTCACTATCTGCCAAAGACCAGACAAGATGGTATACACTATATTACAGCTAATAAAACATGGTAGATGCATTCCCTGGGCAGACGGTCAGACCTGTTTTTACATGTCCAACGAATTAATTCCACTCCGTACTCGGAGTCACCAGCAGCAGTGAGTCATCTGTCAGGACAGGACCTTCTGGGCAGTGAATCTAAATCTCCTCGACCTCTGTAAGGGCGCCTAATTAGAGCAAGTATTAGCAACGCTCCGTATTTCGTTCCCACACATGGAAAAACGAGAAGTTCACCATGAAGCTACTCCACAGCATAAAAAATGCCATTGCGCCTGACTTGATGGCCAGTTTGTCTCCAGAATTCATTACATTACGGGCCGGAGTGGTCCATAAAAGTTGTAAAAGTCAAAGAGTGGAAGGATAGTTAGTCGACAGCATGGTGAGAACGACGGACTCACAACCTGATAGGGGGCGCAGGAGTGGGTGAAATCTTGAGAGCCCCACGCCCCTATGACTCCCCACACAAACAAGCAAAAAATGGGGCTACAGATAGAGGGAGGAACGGTCTTATGGCCCCCTCATTACAGTGTCCTACCCTGAAACAGTGACCAACTGTCCTCACAGATACTTTTAATGACAGCTACTACGACGGCTGTCTTTTTTACTGACAATAAACCCACCACTCTCCCCCTCCCCCCACCTCTCTCTCTCTCTCTCTCTCTCGCACTCTCTCCCGACGATTTTAGAAGACGTCTAGCTAGTTGGGGAAGTCGGTTGAGTGTGCAAAATGAGACGAGCAGGGAGAGGGAGAGGAGTTTTCCGAGCAACAGTCAGAACAGGAAGGTTGGAACTCCCATGTGGAACCACTTTGAGTTTAACAAAAGAGCTAAAAACACTTTAAACCCTTCACTGCTCCCCCCATTCCACCGGTCTCGCTCGCTCACTCCGTCACCCCCTATATATACACACATATATCTAAATACATATACATATGCATAAATATATGCACTGGAATTTCATCCCTCTTGTTTCCCTGCACCGTAGATTTCTAAAGCTGGCCTGGCGGAGAGAAGCCTGAAATTATGCTTTTACGACGTGGATGACAGTAAGAAGTACACGATGCTGGGCTACATAATTCAACCTCTCAAAGATATCGACTGGTCCTTCGGCAAGCAGGTAATGCACTCATGTATCTACTTTCTCTCTCTCTCTCTCTCTCTCTCTCTGTCTCTCCTCTTTTGTCTCTACAGCTAAATGCCTCCCATATCTTTTCTATAGATATATGCATACGCTGGAGCGTGCTCACATATGTATAAAGTTACATTAGTACCGCTAGAGTGGCCATCCATTTATTCTTCAGGGGAGCGTGAATTTACAACCATTTTGTGGCCCGCCTGGTGCTATGGCGGCGGGATGTGTGTGTGTGTGTTTGTGTGTGTGTGTGTGTGTGTGTGTGTGTGTGTGTGTGAGTGTGTGTGTGAGTGTGTAAATGCGTGGCACAAGTAGTTTTTCCCCCTCTCCGTAAACTTTCACGTTTTCCCCGTATACGCGATGGGATCGATTTTTCCCGAATCCCATGTGCACACATACCCATCCCGTACCCTTGAATAACCAGTAATGCATGGGAGAGATGCGAAAATCTCTCCTCAAGTACGACCCTCTTCACACTTTTGTTTTTATTTTCCTTCCTGCCCGGCTCCGCCTTGAAAAGTTTGTTCCCAAAACACTCGCTCACATCCTGCACATGTGTACATGAGCGAACCCTTCCCGGTGCACTGAGTCAACACGTGACGGGATGGTAAATAAAGTTCATAATACAGTATTTCCCCTGTCGCCACAACTTTTCATAAACTTGACCAGGAGAGACGGGTCGGGATGAAGGGCCGAAGAACTTTGGGGAAAGTGAAAGGGGCTGGGTAAAGTTTTTGGAGAGGTGACTTAAACACGGAGCGGTCACATTGATTTTCACATCGGCCCCCTAATATCTCCTGTCGTCGTCTGTATGTGTGAGTAGAACCAATTTCCGGCCCTTGTCCCATTCTCGTCGATGACAGGTTCATATATTGTACTCCGTCTCGTGGGGAACGGCCTTGGTGTAAGATGAACTTTTGTACTTTTCCAAAAGACTGAGCTGCTGTGTAAATGGAGGAGGGAATGACCCCAATCATACTGTTTCTGAGTGGCGTCCATCGGGAGTTTGATGCGCAACTTTGTTGTTCATTATTGTCAAAGAAGGTTGAAGCCATCACTTCCAGCAGTGGTTGGCTTCCGGCGTGGTGGAATGTTGTGTGTGTGTGTGTGTATGTGTGTGTAAGTGTCAGTCCGACGTGTCAAAGTTGATAAGGCGCAAAAGAGCATATCGACAGTTCAACTGTAAAACGAAACATTTGAGTTTTTCGCTGGTTACAAAAGTAAATATATCCAATTTTTGTTTGAACAGATAACATTTTCATCCATAAACCACTTCCACTTCACCATCCGCAACAATAAACACTATATAGCGACGTGTTCATGTTAAGGAACTTGTTTAAATTATGAATAATGATTTTCTACACACTTAACATTACCTTGACGCAGCATTCATACTTCCCGCCATGGACACTCCCCCCACACACTAAAGCGCTGTTAACTGGATACTATTTTTTGAATTGGATCGGCTCCCTGAAAGGGTTAAACTGGATTGTCTTTTAAATTGAATTTTGCATTTGAGAATTTGTAGAGGTGGCACGGATACAATTTTCTAATTCTAGTTCAACTGTCTACATGTTAGTAGTCAGACCAACTGTAAGGGCTGTCCGTGATGGACTTATACCCGTTTGTCTGGAATGGACATGAGCTGGGTCCCTGACTGGGAAGGGGGATGTGATGAGCTTTGAATTTGGGTAGAACAACGTTAGCTTGATGAGCATGATAAACGTGCCCTTGGGCTCGATGATGGAGTGCACCCGTATGTTTTGGAATGATCAATCAGAAAGATCCAAATTTAAGTGACCCCAAGACCTTCGGGCTGTTGGGGTAAAATATTTATTATTGCTCATACAAACTATATCTAGTGCTCGTATCCTCTATGCCCTTCCGATAAACTAAATTAGCTTCCAAATTCTACAATGGGAATCTGTTACAATGTTACACACATGTTACATTTTATGATCTGTTACACATTGGAGGTTCCTTAGTTAGGGGTGGGGGGTTGAGCAAGCGTTTCAGCCAACGGTGAAAGGGTGTATTTAAACTTGTGTACATAAGCAGTTTGCATCCACCCATAGGAACCCTGCGGGATGAAGCTGTTATGGGTCCTATATTTTTTGCTGACCTCTGTGGAAATTGTCATGAGTATAACGCAGTATAATACAGATATGTTGGTGAATCCGACGAGTCCCTTCATCTGCTTCGACGATCGAGATGGTTTGTGAACTTAAGGGAGGGAATGGGTTTGTCATTTGCAGCACTAGCAATAATGGAATGAATTGGGACAGGTCTTAATTTTTACATGTCATGCTTACGAACCATTGACTCCACTCTTCACATGGGCATGGGCAACAGGATAGAAGAGTACATAAGAGGCCCAACAACGAGGTGACTCAAGCTAGCTCCTCTCCTAACAGCTCCATCCATTAACCCACTGAGATATCGCCATTCGAATTGGTTTCTTAATCTCGGACACTCCCGCAACTTTTGTCATCACCAGTTAATGCTCCCCGCAGCTAGTGTAGACACGATATTGATGAACTTGTGCCCTAATATATGAAGTGTTGAGATCACCTTGGATCCAACTTCCAACTTGGATCCTACTAAGAGATTTCTCTGGGAAAAAAAATAATGAGAACAGGGCGGCTGTGATCATTTATCTGGTAGGTGCTAATCCTCGAGGCCGAAAGTTTGTCAAAGTCTGTGAGAGGAAATGATGTCCGGAGGTATGCAGAGGTCTCATAACATTGCCCCGTCTAATGACAACCATCCCAATCTGAAGTAATGATATCAACTGCTCCGACGAAACCTGTGCACCGTGCAGAGCGCTCTCGTAAAAGTCCGGGAGTCTCATATGTACTAACCAAGGTCAACCTTGGTTAGGATATTAATAATGATGTAAAATGAGCGTTCTTCATTTTCCTCCGTCAGACATGTGCTGCACGTATCTGATGAGGCTTCTAATTTTTTCCCCTCCAAAAAAAAAATTAGTTCCATATCATGGCATGATGTAAGGGATGGAGCTGAAAACTATGGGGCTGCAAGCGCTATTTGGCCGGGCTCAATTCCATTATGAACACAGTTACCTGGGCAGAAGCTTATGCAATTTAAGAGAGAGAGAGAGAGAGCGGAGCTAAGTTAATAGAACTGTTTCCGTCCGTGTACATCAGAGAGAATTTGAACCATGAGTTGACTCGTTGCACCTTTCCCATCACGGCGACGAGGGGTGAGTCCCGAGATGTACATTTCGGCAGAATTTCTCTCCTCGCCCTCACGGGGTAACTGGATGCTAACTCAAAATACACAATGTTTCACGCGTCACCTGCACGAGGTGGATTATCAGCATCTACGTCTGTCCGTATGTACACACATGAGGTGCAATAGCTATGAGCAACTTGACCTCCTGCGAGTATCATGTCTGGGATCTCACATCTGTCGTCCAGGCTTTTCCCTTAATCTCTTGCGTCATCAGACCCCGGTGGATCCTTCTGTTCCGGGATACAATTTGCGTATATACGGAACATTAGCATCACTATTTTCCTCTCCCGGGGTCCAAGGTGGATGGGCAACTTTTATTAACGTTCTCGTGTGGGTACGGCAGAAGGCAGGTTGGGAGTTTGTAACTTAACCATCATTGGAATCAAGTATTACTCACCAGCAGTGGCGGGAGTTCGTTGCCGATGTAGGCATCAAGGCTACCTGTACTACCATATGGAGACCTTGCAGAACTATAATGGATTGTGATTATGATCACATTATAACATTTCGGGGGGAGGAAGTGTGCGGGAGCTGCCTTACCTACCGTGTACTATCAATGTCCACAAGAAGGGACAAGAGATGGAGTTTGGTTGTTCAAGCTCTCAACGATATTTCTACTCATTATAATTGGTCTGTTCCGGTCTGTTCCAGGTATTTAAAGAAGATTTGTTCCGGGACAGCGGAGAGCTATCGCCGAATATTGGGGAAGTCCTCGTCTCACTTTGCTATAATGGGAACATTTCAAGACTCACGGTGAACATCATGGAAACTAAGGGGATCAAAGTAAGATGGAGGAACAAGGAGGAAGCGACACTTGAGATGAAACTTGGTTCAGTTCCACGTGGCTAACCCCACAGTGTTTATGAACTTCTTTCTATCCCTCCCCCCGTTCGTATTCTATACCGTTCTCCGTGTTGGAGTGGGATCCAAGAATTCTATTTAGCACTAGCGCTTTTGAAACCTAACTCATTATACCGGAAATCGGAGAGATTCCTTTTAACCATTTACTGGCTTGCACCTACCCAAATTAAAAGGAGCAATATAAAGAGTTGCAAACAGTACATTTTGTCAGGCGACCCTTTGATCTCCCCAGCAACACTAAAAATGTAGCTCTGCTCTATCTCTCTCAGATGTAAAAGGGTGACGCTGTCAAAGGTGTGCGGTTAACGATCGCACGGAACCTGTAGTTCTCGCCAACTTTCGAGTCTGAGGTAGGAGAACTGGAATGAGGTCACTGATTAAAGGTCTTGAAATGAAATCCCTCCAAGGCGCAGTGAACCACAAAGTATCCATCATGAATGCTCTTAATAATCTTTTGGACGTCATAACTGTTTTTTCCCCGCTGGAAGGTGGTAAAGGGTTCTCCCAAAGGAACTGAACCGCAGTTGAATAATGTGAAACTGAAATGTCAGGCTAAACTTATCAATGTGTCTTGATATTAGTCTAGAGAATCAGCATCCGGACTGTACTCGAAAATATCATTGCACCAACATACTAAGATAGTGAAGACGAAGAAAACGTCGACCGTAGCGGTGAGTTATATCTACGTCTTCCGTATCCTTCTCTGAGAAAATTACATTAGATTATCGTCATTGCAAACTGAATATAACTTTTTATAGCAGAAAATGCGTCCGGATTCAAAAACTGTTCCGTCCAATTCTTAACGAACCAGAATCGCCCGATACAGTGCCGATTGCAATGCTAAAAGATTATACGAAAGCAAGGTGTAACTCATATGATTGACCACCTTTGTATTTTATGGCTCTTGCAACGCTTCACACATAGGAGTCTCCGCCCGTTCAGAGATAATGCAGAGTATTTACCGAGTTATTATACAACTGTAGATGTGCATAAAGTCTATTTTTGTTAGGTCTATGGTGACTGAACAGTTGAGCACAATGCCCAAACACGAGGCCGTGAGCATCTGTTTGTCATATAAATCTTGCATTATTTATAAGATGTAGCCATGTCCATTCAAAATTTGAGTACATTTAACATATTTGTTCATGCACCAGTTCAAACTTCTACTGTGAGCATCTGTTTGTCATATAAATCTTGCATTATTTATAAGATGTAGCCATGTCCATTCAAAATTTGAGTACATTTAACATATTTGTTCATGCACCAGTTCAAACTTTTACTGCCATATAAAGACTAAGCCGAAGGCGAACGATTTTTAACATATGAAAGACTCTGTGTAGCTGCAATTATTAGTGTTGTGATGTGAAGCAATCCATATTAATTTTCCTCAATACTTTTAGCCGCAGACATTTTCTGGAGTTGAGGATCAATTTCCAGAGTTGACAAATCATTTAGATACTATGTACCTGCCGTAGATTGAAAAACAGAAAAATTATTAAACTGGTCTAAAGCTGAATGTGTAAGACTGAAACAATATTTATAATCGCTCACTCACCTACAAAATAGGCAACCTACAAAATAGCAATTTTTGCAATTCCGCTCCTGAAATGTTTACTATCCCTGGAGCTGTCAAAAAGAAGGAAAAATCCGATAGCTAACTTCACATGGGAGCTGGATAGGCCGATGACGTCACATTCGTGCGCAATAACTCAGTGTTCATATGCTAGTGACATTAGCCCCTGTCAGAACAGAACAAGCTAGTCTCCTCCTTCTGCAGGGTAATAGTTGGCTGGGGCAGGAAATGAGGAGGCAGCAATTCGGAGTTATTTGAGAAGAGTATTCTAGCAAGATTTTAAGAGAGGGGTCATGTAGGTGTGTAAGCGTCCTTGGAAGAGCGGTGGGAACGCTGGAGTCTCTTGCTGTGTTCGCACGAATGCCTCTGATGGAATCGACAACTTGGGAAAATACTAGACACTTGGAATTGAATATATTCTGGGTACAGACGGGTACGGCTGTAAAATCATCTGTGTGACTGTGAGCCGTTGGCTCGTTTAGCATTGGTTTAGGGAAGAAGTAAGCTCCAAGGGGTGGCTAGAGTAGGGCCGTATTCCTCTCCCACGTGCACATACTCAGATTTCCAAATGTTAGCAGCAAGCTGCAGCGACCAAAGAAAATAGTGCTCTCTCCACAAATTTGTGGTGAGTAAAAGGAATGAGTCAGTTATGATTGCGGTCTCCTTTGTAGCACGGTAAAAGCTTGTTTGAGGCTCACTTTGGTCCAAATCTCAGTCTATACTCGTGGTGTTTCAAGGAGAATTTCAGGGTGCGGAGGAATTTGTTTTGCTGGACCACATGCGTCGCTTTGAACTGACATGTAACAATCCAGCACAAAGAATTAAAAAGATGGAAAGAACTTTCCCAATTTTGCCACAAATAACCGACAGAATCAAAAGAAATGAACGTACATTTTATAGACGTTACTTCATGGCGCTATTTGAGCTCAAACGTGGAATGTAACCGTACATGGAAATCATCTTCAAAGAAAATTAGGGCAATCAGGATGAGAGCTCTTGCAGAGAGGATCTTAATCTTGGAATTCGAATTGCCAACAAGTATTATACACCTGAAATCTCACTGGAGTTGGGTCAGTAGATCTATTTCAAGTTCGCATCTGAGACATGAGAAGACCCGAGACAACCGAGGTGGGAACTGGGTCTAACCTTTGCAAACTTTGTTGTTTCAAGAATTAGCAGTATTGGAGCAATATACTTTGACCACAGACCACAGCTACCCGGATCCCTCCTTGGATCGGCGCTTCTTCTGTAGCTTCATAAAATCTGCAGTGAGCAAATTTCACTGTAAAATAAAGTGTTGGTCGCTCGAAGTCAGGTTCCGTTTTCATCATGATCGACTCCGAATATTAGGAAGTTAGCTTATGAAAAATACAGATGAGAATACCAGAGCGATTGCCATTAGACCTCCGCATACAAGTCTCGGCTACACGTATTGGAGTTTAAATAGAATAAAAGATAAAGTCAAGCCAAACTGCGGATGATGCCGAATCTGATCAGTTTTAATGTATCGAATGATTACCCTTTGTATGTTCCTACCACAAAAAGTGTGTTATCTCTTCCACGTGCCGCATGTCATCCCATTGACCTGTGTACTCAGGGGTGCACATAGGACACAAGGACTAGACATCGCAATGGTGGGATAAGAAATTAAGGGAGTGTTGAGCCGATTCTCTTTTACTCCACGGCTGCTTTCTAATCCACTTTTCACTACCCCTTCCGTTATAAACTCCCTGCCTGCATACTGAATACTTCACACGCTGTGACGCAGATAGGAGATGAGTGAGTCCGTACCATTATTTTAACACAGATAGGTAGCCATGTATATGATAATTTTGTCCCACTTGCTTCCTCTGATATCCCCCTCAGCAGTAGAGGCTCAACTCGGTAGAAGAGACAAATAATTATAATGAAATGCTTCCATGACCCGGTTTGGAAACCAGCAGGCTATTAGACCGCCGTTACTCTCTTCGGCTACGTCTCCAGTCAGGGTAAAAAGCTAACGTTGATACGGAGCACCGCCATCATTATCGTTTTCTTTGAGCCCAATTGTGCACTTGACTTGTTCGCTGGCTATTTTAGTGGGATGACTTAGGCTAAGTATAGTCAGTAATTACTCTGAGATGGACAGAAAGCACCACTTTGAACTACTTCGCAGGAAGTACTGGAGAAGGGACTAGCTTTGTATTGCTAAAACCTTCGTCTTGCCCACTGACTGTTTCGCGCGTGACTTGCTCTGCGTCAATTCAATTTGTTCGTTTGGTATGCCATTGTATGTGTGAGCGGACGGTCTATATAAACAAGTGGAACGGAACAATTTTTGAACCGGTTATTGGAAGTTATGATGTTTGAGCCCAACCGGGATCGTAATTGTTTGAGTTATCTGCAAACGTGAACCTGAAATTTTATTCGGGAAGAAAGGTCACGCATTATCAATACTTTTTTATCTCTCCAAACAGTTAGAGGGATGTCGCTCAAGTTTCAATGAGAGCTTCAGTTTCAAATTGCCAGCGGAACTTCTGGATACGGCAAGCGTCAGTGTTCAACTTATGTATGCACAACCCGGATATAACAAAGGTATATTCTACGGTAATGAAGCTCGTTCTCTTCTTCCTCCTCTTCTTCTTTTTTCCATGTAATTCAGAACGGGCTCTAATGAGACGTGGAGACTGTGGGGCTGAACCGGTAACGGAAGAACTTGTTGCCTGCAATGTGTGTTGACAGTCAAATTGACGACGCCTAACTTTGTTGGCGATTTCTTCTTCTTAACTGTCTTCTGTTTACCTTCTCTGTCCTGTCTTGCTAATTTCATTGTATGCTTGTTAGTATTATACCATCATGTCATACGGGGTGTTCAGGAATTATTGTAGGGCAACCTGTGTAAAATGTGGCAACGTTGATTGATTGAGACAAAATACTTTACATTGAATGGTACCATGAACGTGGTAAATTGTAGATGGAGGAGTTTCAAATCGAACATTCTTTTTTCAACAATTTGAATATATTTATTCTGATTTGATCAGAAAGTTATAGTAATTCCCGAAATACTATAACAAAACTGGAAAAGTTGAACGGGACTTTTGCTATAGAATCTATACAATACCAGATCTAGCCTCTCTTTCAGTGAGTGGATTTTATGATTGAGCGATTAAGCTCCCTGGGTTTCTGCATCGAAGATAGAGAGGAAAATAAACTAATAGAAACGAAGGGGCTTTAGTAAGAAACGCTGAAAGGAGCTGAAAAGAAGGGAGGGTCGCTCAGGCGTGATACACATTATAGTCCTTGAACCTCGATGCACGAAAGCTTAAAATAATAAAACGAATTACTGACTTTTTCTCTTGTAGATCAACCAGCCGGTAGAATAGTTCTTGGTTCTTTCATGTTTGCCCGAGGGAAGGGTCTGGACCACTGGACAGAGATGCTGTCCAAACAGAAGGAATCAATCCAGTACTGGCATGCCGTCTCGGAATGAGCATTACAATCCTACTCGGAGAGCCATTGCTGCGGATTCGGAGCGCAGTGAAGCTCAACCAAGTTTTGTAACCGGATAAACGAACATCATGATTTTCGTAACCCATAAATGGACGACTATAGTTGGAGAAGATTCGGGCCATGATTCCAATCAAATTTTATGACAGAGTAGAAGATGGACCTTAATTTCCTCCAAGAAGCATGGAGATATGGAGGAAATTATGGCATTGAAGTTTATGTGCACTCTGTTTATACGCATTAGCTACGTGCAGATGTTCTTGTATACAGTAGCATTATTATTATCTAAATATGATCAGGAGAAACATAGTGAACTAAATATAAGACGAAGAGTCACCATGACGCCACAAACGACCAGCATATTCTTTGTATGATGTGCAGTGCGGTCCTAAAACTTGTTATGTAAATGTAGAACATTAGGCTCCTTCAAGACTTCGTGCATCCTCATTAATTAATGCATCCCCGTGCATCCCATTCGCGTATATAATTGTGCATGTATATTCCTTCCTCAGCCTAACCATTATGAAGGTATTTAAGTAAATTAAGTCTACGGAGAGTGACTCATGGTGAAGTCTCTTTGAATTAGCCTCTTGTTACCTTAGTCTGACATCTGAAATGTCACCGAAATTTGACAATGAAATTCAATTCAGTAGGAGGAAATTTTGTCACTGGATTGCAGCTTCTATCCTCTTCATTTTAAATATTTAAGTATCACGATATTTTGGGAAGCGAAGGTATATTTGTGGCCTGAACTGCAGGCATTGCGTACACGTTCCTAGCTTCCGCATTCATTTTTTCCGTACAGGATGTAGAATGGCAGTATTTCAAGAGGAATTAATACAAAAGTGGAAGTTCACACGTGGGGAGCTTACCACAAACAATGTACCTTACAAAATAATGATGCTTGAACTCACAACTTACAGATCACAATACTATTATATGTAGTGGAAGAGTAGGGTGAGCTTTGATGTTTGATGGGGACGAGACCACGTTTCAATGTGTGATTTGTACACTTCAAGCATTTATTCTTATATTTTGACGCTGTTTGTAACTCAGAATATTCTTCTAAAACAGAGTTTGCGTGGCTGTGGTGAACGGAACCAAAGCAGCGGAGCGCAAAAATGTGTGACTAGTGACTGCTGATCTAATTATGTAAGAAGTGTAACACATGATTGTGCATGATAGATATAGATGTGTGTTTAAAATGGTACATTCCTTCATCAAGTGACGTTGGTGGAAAGAGCTTTATTCTAATGAGATGCTTTCACGAGGGCATCACAGTAGTGGTAGATGCGGTTGATTAGGAGTGTCCCGTTGTGAAACTGCATGAAATAGGGGGCTTTGGTTAGCGGGCGTGCATCTCATTAAAGTTGATAACTTTTCGTCCGATGTCAATTAGGTGGAAGAATAGTTACGCCATTACTTTAGCCATGATCTATTACTTGTAACCTATGACCTACAATAACACCACCGGAGTAAATTGCGCGTGTGTCATAGTCACAGTTCATGAAACGTGTATTTGCTGGTTAAAGCTGAATTACTTGGTTTAAGGCAGCCAAATAGCGATTTGAGGTGTAAAAAAGAATTGCTTGTTACGACAGGCAGTTTTATAGCTATGTAGTGAAACAAGTTCGTATTATGCCTCAAGCGTTTGACCAATGAAAGTTCCGTATCCAGTGTAATATTTATTTATCCGTCTTTGACTTTGTTATTGACCATGTGCGCGCAAAAAATCTCATATACAAAGGGACGGGGTCAGAACTACTCGATTTGTGTAATACGACCAACTCGCTTAGCTTAAGGTGTTTCGGATTGATTCAGTCGCGTTCACTCCACTCAAATTGTTTTAAACTCGTTGCAAAAGATTTTATTTTAAGGACTCGGGTTATTGCGCTACTGTACTCATACTCTTAAAAATAATTCTACCTCCTCCAAAATAATCCACATAATCTTTCGCGTTGTGTACAAATCAAATATTTCACGCCATTTTTCATGTCGGTTCTAAACACACTCACAAAATTGCATAGTCTTTGAATAATTCATTTCCACATAAAGCTTCAATTTTACGCATTATCTTAAGTTTTTTAAATTTTATTTTACCTCTAAAATCATACATGAAATTTGTTGTCTGTGTATTCAAAAGTTCATTTTGATTTCCAGATCTAGCGAGCTAAGTGTAGTTATAAGGTCTTATGTAAATGTGCGTGAATGATAACAGGCGCATAAGTAGGCTTAATTTTGATGAAAAAAGTATTACGTGATCAATAAAAATGCTATTGGTGCAACATCACAGTTTTCTGTCCATACATTTTCTCCTTTACTCACCGTGTTCTAGCTAGTCGACTCCTCTCACGACACGAGTTCTTGCTTGCTTTAGTTCTCAAACAAACCGACGAAAATAGGAACCGGAAAACGGTTTTTGACGGTTTTTTAACATGGGCATAAACGGCAGCTTCAAATCCATGCACAGGCCTAACGGTTTGACACAAATCCATGAATTTGGACTTGTTCGAGAGCTAAAGACAAGAGTAATTCATATTTAAGGTCGAAAGGTCATGTAATTCTCTGAAGGGTCTCTCTCTCGGGTCATCGGAGGTTACACTTTCAGATGACCCATAATTTTAACCACAAGAGTAGATTACTCTTCTGATAAGCTCTCGAAAAAATCCAAACTCATGGATTTGTGTCAAACTGTTTGGCCTGTGCATGGATTTGAAGCTGC
>WJFA01002310.1:0-16514 GCA_009870155.1 Pseudobourletiella spinata | reverse complement strand
GTGCCTCCACCCGCTCGACCCATTTCTTCTACGCTATAGCAGGTTGCCTCACCTAATATATCAACCGCCTTGCTTGAGTTTTGGTTTAAAAGTATTTCCAACTATTCCTGTTAAAAGTTGAGGTTCAGTCCCATCTATGGTACTGCACCAGAAATGCTTTGAGTGAAGTAACAAGTGTATACTTTTAGATTGATCGCAGTGCCGCCCAACCATTCCAATCCAAATGATCTTGTTTGAATGGTACTATAATACCAATGGGGACATTTGGATGGTAATACCAACAATGAAATGGTGGCCCTTGCAGTCTGCGATGGCGATTCGGATCGAAATGGTCAAAACCATCGGATTACGATCTGATGGTTAGGTTAATGGTGATGGTAATGTACCTGTTCCATACCAACGCAAGTCGGTTCCCAGCGTGACTGAATGAAATGTCGTGAACCCAGCCACCTCCACCGACGGGATTGTTCGGATGCTCCTGCATCAACTGCCCCAATGGCATCTTCGTTCAAAAACCATACTTTGATATCCGTTTCTCACTGCCAAGGATTTGTTTAAAAAGTTGATGCATACGCCGTTTCACCCAATCTAATTTTGGTAATGCATAAAATTTATGCATTAATACTATAAATATATGCATTAGATACAGATTTATTTTATCTACAGATTAAAAAACTAAAAAGTTCTAAATGTCACACTACACAAGTAGTCACAGGAAGTGTATCTATGACTACTACATTCATGAAACTTCTCACTGCAATTTCATCCCTCTCGATTGGTAATCAGTGATATAAAAAGTATAAAGTTTTTTGTGGTGATTTGCCAGTTTCTGATTCAATTTCTTATTCATCATGTTTGATACATCAATAGATTAAATGAGTTTAAGAAGGGGTACGGTCAGTGATTCGAAAGAGGGTTAAATGTTGTTTGAGCTGTACTCTCCACGTAAGCTATACCTATATGAATTTCTTGTGATATTGTGTGAAATTGCAAAATGTACTTGCCATAGTGGAGTAACTTTTAAGGACAGCGGAAAAAGCAGTGAAAAATTCATACATAAGCATGAGCACAGTGACAACTATAGTACGGTCTTCAGGGGATACTCGTGATTTGACCTTTACAAAGAAAAAACGCTACAAGCACTGAAAATGACATCGTAAAAGCCAAAACGGGATACATGAAATCGACAGTTATAACAAGATGACAGATTTTTAAAAACTAAAAAGATTCTTCCTAGAAAATGTAATTATCTTTCAAACAAGACCAAATTTATCAAAATCGGCTGGGTAGTTCCGGAGAAATTCGAAAAACCGATTTTGAAGTCAGTCAATTTAGGCATTTCAGTGGTCTAATACAACCAAAATTTTCGGTATAACAGCGAAATAACTGAAAGTATTGCTTAAATCATGCTTCAAATCATCTGGCATACCCTAAAAGTCCCTTACTTAGTGGTTTCTACTCGATTTGTTTTAAGTGAAATTTTCGAAGAAAACACCAAAGGGCACATGAAAATCCTTATGGGAAATCCCATGCTAAATTCTCAAAAATTCATTTTCATTAAATTTTCAAATTTCATATTTTTGCAAACGTTATCTTTAACTATGAATATTTTCAAGTCTGGGATATGTTTTGGCCCACTTACATCGAAATATAACAAAAATAATGAGATGGTATATTCTTAAATTACTCGCCGAGACGAATCGTTTGGTACCAAAGTTTTCAAAATTCGAGAGTAGTCGTCAATTTTTGGTCGAAACCTCGTGAAGTTACTCTGTATGTAAAACCTTCACGTTGTACGGTACTGCTGAAGATACAGGGTTCATTTTTCATACTGCTTAAGACCTTCATAGCCAAAGAAGTGACGAAATCCCGTGATCTTTAAGTGAGCCGCCCTTATGTATTTTATTACCCGTTTAGCTTACTCATAACTAGAAATAGTATGTGTAACTTTCAGGATGGGGATACCAGAAGTTTTGAATGAGAAGCTGACGGATAGGTGACAACGGAAACGTTGTGGACCTGAAAGAAATGAACAGGAAAGTGATGCCCAAAGGGATGAAGGAACTGCAGGTTGTATCCCCGGAGAACACCGTGGAAACGGTGAGCCACATGCAAGCGATGCGGAAGACAAAGGACACAAGGATGGAAAAAAGTTCTAACTCGCACGTACTCCTGCGGATCATGATCTCTAGCGTGACCAACGATAACGCAGAGGTCGATCGCCAGGTGACGAGTGCCGTGCACAACTTTGTAGATCTAGCCGGATCCAAAACGCGAACCAGACGGGGTGGCATGGAGACCCGAAGGAGAGCACGCCAAACAACAAAAATCGCCTTGCTCTTACACATGTGGTTAACCAACGTAGTTAGGGTAACCCCGTTAATGGAAAGCTGCCAGCAGTTCCACCAGCTTCCAGGTTTACCACAAACCTTCACCTAGTGGAGAGGCCCGGCCTTCCCAACAAGTTGCGTCCGAGCTCCGCAAATTCCTCCAAATTCGTCAATTTCCGCGGCTCCAAACTTATAAGAGTTTTGCAGAGTTCACTCAGCGGGAATGCATTCATTCAAGTGATTTGCAATGCCACCCTAGATTCAATCGAAGAGACGAGTGGTACATTGAATTTCGCCAAGACAGCTACTAAAATGAGTGTCAACCCTACGAAGAACGTAAGTAAGCAGAAAAGTTTCTATTGCAGCTTGTCGTCTCAGGTGAACAATAGGAGCTGAGCTGCGGAAGGTATGGATAATTTCTATTATATTTGATTTCTTATTAAGTTATTCTTATTATTTTATATTATATTAAATATTATATTATTGTTTATAACAAATATAATATTACTACATAAAATATGGCAAGAATGACACACCCAATAAAATCACGCAGATAAGATTCATATGGAAGGGTTTCTCAGGTTCGAACATCAACGCATTTCCTTTTATTCTTGGGTAATGACTCACTAAATATAAAATGTAAAGGTATATACATATACATATATATGTGTGTGTGTATACGTACATCGATACTTCTCAGTGACGTATGTATAGTAACCTTTAAAGTACAAATAATTACGAATTTTGAAGGCGTCAAACGTTTAAAACTCGGAACACGAATGAAGGATATAGATATACATATGTTTTTATTATTTATGTATATATGTGTGTGTATACGGAGATGATTTGACGACGAAGCGAATGTGAAAGATGATTGTTCTATATATATTGTAGGCGTGCAGTCGTAGATGTAGGATGACAATAGCAATAATTGTAATAATCATAGTAGTAATAATAATAATAAATTAGAACTAATAAACACGCGCGGATTTTCATATAGTAAAATACAGAATGGAATGGACAATACAGTAATATATAAATTTTATATAATAGTACAGCGTGGATGAGCTTCAAAAAACATTGGGACTCGCGCCGCAGCTTTTCCGCTTCCCCCTTTCATGTTCTTCTCTGGTTTAATTAGTCAACACCGGCGAAACCTTGTGACCCTTCGATGGCCTTGATTAATTTTTCCTTCAATTGTTGGTAGCTCTCGTATGGCGGTAGGTCCAACCGGTTAAAACTAGAAAAATTATTCAAACATTTTTTTAAAAATGTTTATTAACGTAAACATACATTACCTTAAAATACCTGGAGAAATTATTTCTTGAAAATTTTATAAGTGTTCACGGAAAAAAATTAAAACATGATAAAAATAAATTTAAAGAATTTGTTTAAAAAAGCTTATAAAAATATTTGGAGAAAACATTCAAAAGCAATTGTACAGACTAGCATAAAATGTTTTTGAAAAATACGAAAAAAATGAACAAATACATAGGAAAACGCGAAAACAAATTTAAAAAATTTTGAGGAAAATACGAATAAAAACACTTTGGAAATACTAAATAATATTCGCAAAATATGTAAGAAAATAAAAAAAATACTTAAAAAATTTAGGAAAACACGCAACAAATTATTTTAAAAATATGCAGGAAAATACTAAAAATGTTTTTACAAATATTTAGGAAAATATTAAAACATTTAAAAAATGTGTAAGAAATTCAGGCAAAAGTATTAAAACATATTTAGCAAACGACGAAAAAAATGTTTAAAAAAATTTGAAAATACACTAAAACTTTTTTAAAAATATTTAGGGAAAAAACGAAAAAAATGTTTCAAAAATATTTGGATTCAGATTATGGAATGCTGTAAAATTTTTTAGAAAATATTTGACAAAATGATAAACACATTTTTAAACATATTTAGGAAAATACTAAAAAATACATTAAAAATGAATTTAGAATTATTACGATTTTACGAATTATATAGAACTGACCAAGTATGAGCCCTTGGGTAATTCTCCGGCGTTCCCCACTTTTCTATAGTAAAAAGCTGTGGTCCGTTCGAGCCGTAGAGCTCTTTAAACCCGTTCATGGGGACGCGGGACGTTCCGGTGACGAACTGGAGCAGCCGAGCCCTCATTTCATTGTTAAAAGAAAGCACAACCTGCAGGAGGGGCGGAAATCCAAAAATGACATCAGCAATTAGATACGCACCAGCAGTAACCTCAAACTTAAGTTTCACCTGACTGCGTCAAACATGCGCAAACCCTGACAATGTAAGTCTAAACTTACCCGCCAGAACCACTGTATCACAATTTGGTTAGGGTGGTAGTCACCCTTATAGACTGTATTCTGTTTCCAGTCCTTGACGTCAATATTCTGAATGCCGCACATGAGGAGCTCCAGCTCATTCTCGTCGAAAATCTTGAGGAGGGACAGGGGGATCACTTCGTTGAACCCCTCGAGAAAAGCGTCCATCTGCTTCTTGATCCGAGACACAAAGCGCCATTCTATGACCAATCTGAAAACGAAAAATATGAAACAAAAATCCACAAATTTAATCCCTAAATTCAACAAAATTTGCATAGAAAGAGCAGTCGGTGTAATTCAGGGCTGGGAAATTAGGAGGATTCATCACTCACTTTATGTACTCCAGTTTATTCTCATTCGTCACGGGGACTTGAGCTCCATTGACCTTGAGTTCCCTCTGACTAAAGTACCCGAAGGAGTCCTCATCCACACAGAAAGTCAGGTCCAGCTCCGTGGGGTCATTATCACGGATCCACACGAGCGACTTGTGATACTCCGAGTCCACACTTTCCATGTCCTCCAGCTCAATCGCCTTCTCCAGCATCATTTTGTAGAAAGGACGGATGAAAAATGCTACGATGACAAAACACGAGGGCAATCGTAGTTATTACCACTCAATGCAATTTGCAATTACACTGCACACTGAAAATACACTAAATAATTATTATCAATTCAAATTAAACCTCAAAAATAATTTAACTAAAAAGGAATAAAATAAATTCATTCAAAAAATGAATTATGATTAAAAAACCACTTAATTCAAAAATAATGAATCAAACCAAAATAAAATAAAAATTTAATTTCAAAATTAATAAATTAAGAAAACAAATGAAAAAAAACAATTAAGAAAAAATAAATAAATTAAGTGAAAACAATGACCAAAATTGATTTATTCCACAATAAATAAATGGAGATAAAAAACAAAATAAATTAATAAAATGATGTAGTCCCAAAATAAATTTAGATGAAAAGAACAAAAATTCTTACGAAAAAATTATGGTGAGAAAAACAAAATAAACTACAATAAAAAAATTTTGTGAAGGATGTTTTCTTACCGTCAAGTAGTTTTCCGTGGAACACTGCCATGCCGGCGACTCTGCCAATAAAGCGGAAATAACTCAAATGCTCCTCGTTGCAAATCCCGGAGAATGGATTGATCTGCAGCGTGTAGTTATCCCTATACAATATAATAGAATGAAAATAACCGACATTTATCCTCGTTTCAACTTGAGTTACATACGACAGAAATTTGGGTACTTACATTGCGGAATACTCGAACAAGCCGTAGTACGGATTGAACATTTCCTTGCTCAGGTAGAAGAACCACTCCCTAGTTAACCCACCGTAGTCCAAGCCCGGCTCTCCATCGAACTCGATCCACAGTTTCGTCTTCAAAAGTTCGAGCCGTTGAACGGCGGATATTATCCGGTAGGAATCCTCGAGCAGATGAGCCCGCCGCACTTTGATTTCCAATTTGTTAGGCACACATGTCTGGCAAATACAGTTGAAAAATTATCATTCACAACAACATTAACAAAGTTTCCAAGCATGCGCAAGTGTAAAAAAAGGTTTCAACTCACAGGTCGCTTGAGCTGAGCCTTGAAGTACTCGTACTTCCGCTTGTAGTCTCGCGAATACGGAATCGCTTGCCCGGCAATCTTGGGGTTGGACAACCGCGGATCCTCCCACTGAGTTGTTCGTGTATCTAAATTCACAATGAATTCAATTTAGTAACATTGAAATAGTATTTTCCCGGAGAGTGGAGATTTTTTCATTAGAAACTAGATAAATTACTGTGGTCAATGAAGAAGATCCGCCCGTCCGTATGAAGTCTCTCCTCCCATCCATCAGGTAGCGGGCCCAAGTCGTCATGTTTGGGGCGCTGCGGGCGCTGAGTTCCCACGTTCGGCGTCGTCGCAGACGGCTTCCCGGACCGGGGATCAATCCACGTCGTCGTCTTGTTATTATGATCGATGAAGAAAATCCTCCCGTTCGGGGCCCGCTGGCAGGACCAGCCGGGCGGCAAGTCGTCGGGAACCAAACCCTGTGGGATCAAAATCAGATTTCGGTCAGACGAAACCTGAGACTACACATAATAGAACAACTGGTGAGATGATCTCAATGCTGCGCGCATACGCACCATGTCCGAATTCCGCCGGGAATTATTCGTCGAGGACGCATGCTCCGTTTGAGGAGAATCACTTTGACTCTGTAAATCAAAAAGCACAGCAGAATGTCACTGGAGCTGAAGCAAAATCGAAAAAAGACAGAAGCAAAAATTATCAAAAGAAATTTAAAAAAATAGGATGGAAGTGCAGCATAAATAAGATCAAATAATTTAAAAATGCCATTAAATAACAATCAAAACAAAATATAAACTCAGTAACAAATTAGATAGAATAAAACAAAAATAAATCAAAACAACGATAAAAACTAAACAAAAAATCATAAAAATAAACTAAACTTAAATTAAATACTAAAAACGACAAAAATAAAACAAAAATGAAATAAAAATTAAACAAAAATACGATAAAAGTAAAACAGATGTAAAGTAATCACAGGATGAAAATAACTTGAGGAAATTCTATCATCCTAACGAAAAATTTAGAAAAAACCGTACTTGATTCTGACTAGATGACGTGGACTGCTCGTCTTCATCCATTGAAATGTGAAAACGGCGACCTATTTCATTCATCTCGTTAGCTACTGTCGCAGCACTTCTCACCATGTCCAACGCCCTGAAAAAAAACCAAAATAAATTATACCCACATTATATCCCGGTACTCTCCACCTTCGATGGGGCCTCCAAAAATGCGTAAAATTAGACGGAATGATCCTTACCCCGGCAACGGTCGCTCCCACTGCGTCGTCTTCGTGTTGTGGTTGCAGTAGTAAGTCCGACCGTTCGCGTCCTGCCTCTCTTCCCAACCCGGAGGCAACGGGAGCGGTTCTTCCGAATTCCCAAATCCCTGCTACCCACCGAATCAACTCAATTATAACACACATTAACTACTCTCCCACTGTTACTGACCTTGATCTCCGCAAAATCTTGATAATAGCAGAGACTTTATGCGTACAAAAACAAAGAATAAAGAAACAAACCTGAGCTGGATGCTCCACTACGCCCGCAGATGTTCCCGGTCTCGTTCCCTCATTGGAGACTATCTCCCAATTCTCGTCCGTGTCACTGCTGACGGGTACACAGTCACACAACACACACATTGCATTAAATTCTACACGATTCACTTTCTTAAAACTTGAAATCCAGAAGCGCTAAAATTTTCAAATTACTTCAAACTCGCTGCTTCCATGCTCGCCGCTGCAGCTGCAGCTGCATCCACAGTCTCGGGCGGTTCCGGGTTCCCATTCTGCGGGGCGGGTGCACTCTCCAAGAGCACTTCCGCAGGGTTCGGGATGAAGGCCGCATAAATTGACAAATATCCTTTCACTTTGGACCGCGCACTCCGGGGCTGAAGGTTGTGTTTCTTCGGGGGTATCACCCGGTCGTCCGCCTCCTTCGGCAGGGTGCTGAGCGGGAGCTCGACCATCCCCAGGAAGTCATCCCGTGTCAGCCGATTCTCATCAAAGACTTGGACGACGAGCTTGTGCTCATTTGGGAGGACTCGGAAGAAAAATTCCTCCTCCCACAGCGGATTTAATGTCTAAAAAATATATTGGTCAATTGATTAACACTCATGCAATGACCTCAGATTAAAATTCATTCTCCTCTTTTTGAGGGAAATTTGAAACGAATCCATAATATTTGAAATGCGCCCCCCGTCCCTAAACTTACTCTCTTCTTCGTCTTTGTAAGTACGGAATCTATTGCTTCATCACTATCGTTTGTGGAAAGGTCGATCCGGACGTAGGGATCACTGCAAATCACATACACACATTGCACAAATTAGACGGATTACTGGCAAATCCAATTAGAGCACGTGCGTGTGTCCTTCACATTTTCCCTCTCTCTCTCTCTCTCTCTGATTCCAATACATATACTATATATTTAAATACACTATATACTCGACCGCAATTGCAGCAGATTTCACTGCGGAAAACACAGGATCATCAAAATGACAATCGTATGATTCCGCACCGACCACCATCTGAATCTGCACCGAAGAAACAACTAATAATAAGGTGAATTTCTATTATTAGATCCTCCTACTGAATTGCATTCTCTTGCGAAAATCTTGTTGTCAACCACTTTTGGAACACTTTGGTCCTCCCACTTTAAATATTTCTAAAACAGCCAGGATACTGATGACGGTCGTTCTGAAGATATCGAGTCGTTCAAATCCTTTTACCTGGCGCCGAAAATATCTTTGCGAGCTAGCCCATGTCCACCGATGATTTTGAGCCGCAGTATCCGTGCAGCTTCATCGTTCTGTTCAGAATAATACAACAAGTGAAAATGAAACACTTTTCCATACCTCAAAAAAATATTCGGACACAAAAAAGTTCCCATCCACCAAAAACACTTGAACTAAAATAATTTTCCATGCACCAAAAATATTCGAACACAAAAAAGTTTCCATCCAGAAAAAATTCTAACACAGAAAAAAGCTCCGATCCAGCAAAAATTCGAACACAAAAGAAAAAGCTCCAGTACACCAAAAAGTCGAACAGGAAAAGTTTGAATCCACCATGATTCAAACATTCAAAAAAAAAAGAAAATCAGAGTTTGGATCAATCAAGAGTCCAAACGAAAATTTGGAAACAATAATAATTACGTACCTGTTGGTAGCCGAGGATTTTCGCACCTGCCATCATGACAATCACATAATAGGCGGTCAGAGAAACTCGGAGCGCCGACGATTAACTTTTTGGTATCTTCTTCTACCTGCCACGATAAATAAATACAATAATAACAATCTGATTACTTGCTAAACTTCAAGTCTAACGTTTTCACACACACACTAGCACATCTATGTAGCAATTTTTACTATTCTTATTAATATTATGAATCAGCTCCCAGTTTGACCATTCCAATTTGCAGGTAACTTAAGTACGTACTTATATATATATATATATTGATAAGATGGATGGGATTAAAACATCATCATTGGAATGTAATAATACACAAATATATATTGTAAGAATCCTGCACAAGTAATTCGCTCCAGTAATATTGAATATTATTATTCCACCCAGGGGATCTCATGAGTTCCATCACAGTAGTGGTTGGCTGGTTTGGTTAGCAGCATTTTAACGTGAATGGTATTTACTCCATTCACAGTAAGTGTAAGTAGTAGTAAAGTCAATTTACTCCGGATATATACACGTACACACGCACACGATCAACTTACAATATGTAAATTCTCGCTAATGATGATGATGCTGGTGGTGGTGGTGACGATGACGAAAGAGTAGTAGCTCACTTTTCCTAAGCATTAAGGAAAAAATCACATTCACTATTATTACTGCGATGATTATTATACTACCACTATATGACGACGGGATAAATGGGAATATTTTAACTCATGTCTCACTCACTGACTCTGAGCGAGCGAGTCGTCCGTGCAGTGCTGTGACACAGAATGTGAGGGACTAAAACTAATATGCACTGGCTATGCACTATTACCCTTCCGCATTAACTTTAACTACGGTCTAGGCCAGTACTATAGCAGCAGCACAAAACGTAGATGACGAGCCCTGTCAGCTTAAGTCAGACACACAGGAACACGTACAACATAAGCACGTATAAATACGTACATAGTAGTTGCAGACCAGGTGACTTGTCAGTAGGCAACAACGGAGGGAACCACCCGATCTCTCACGAGTCCATATGACTACTCACACAGTAAAATTCATAAATTCCAGCGGGAAATTATAGAATTCGAGCTCATTTGCCCACACCTAGCATGGCCTACACAACGGACGGGGATTTCCTCGGAGAATATTTACACCAACTCCACGCACCAAATGCACCAGTGTGCCAGCATGGCCGAACTGGAAGCAGAACTAAAGGCTTAGGGGCTTACAGCGTAGGAAAAATTTGACACCATATTTTCGAGTAATTTTTGCCCCACATAGCAAACCATGTCGGTTGGATTGCAGGAATTCTGAAGGTTCCTGCACCGTAGAACAATATTTGAATCAGATTTGTTTAAAATTTAAATCCCACGTATTTTCTGCGGATACTCTCTGAATTTTGATCAATACGTGTGGGAGCTCCCGCCCCAGAACAATATTGAAATGTAATAAAATGATAACAATGTGTAATCAATTTTAGAAATACTTGCATCAAATTTTTGAATTACTTTGTCCCTACATAATAAGTTCTGTGGACATCCCGACAAGCCGTAGGGGAGCTTCCACAATATTGGAAAGAACTAGCACCATTTTGATGTAAAATTTCGACCCGTTGTATCAAGATTTGCGAATGCTAGTCGGATTACCTACGTTGTATAGGAACTTTTACCCTATGTAAAAATGTGCACCAATTATCTTTAAAAATTTAGACCTCGTGAATTAAATTTTGCGGATGCTTCCTGCAATGACTGAGGCCTGTGGGAACTTGCACCGAGAAAGAAAGTGCGACCCAAATTCTGTGAAATTTTGACATATTACGTCCTCCGGTTGCTTACTGCAAAAATGCTGAAGGTGTAGGCACCCTCTCACCCATGCTCAAGGTCTAGAGGCTACGTCGCTGCAACGTTGAAGGCACAGAGGCGCAAAGTGTATGTACCTACTATATTCCACCTATCATAGGCAAACAATTATGGTTAGAATAGAGCAAGGACTTATTCACGAAGATTACTCCAACTTTTTATTTTGAATTTTTTTCTAAAATATAATATTTCTTAAAACGGACTTAATACTAAATGTAATGCTTGATTCGGCAGAAATTCGAATACGACAAATTACTAAAATAAAAAAGGTATACTCTACTTCGCATGAAAGTATGGATAATTTTGAGGACAAAATCTGAAAACTTCCACATAGTTTCCGTGTCAGGTCAAAGTAGTTACCATTATACTAACCACTCAGAACGGACCAGAACATCGCACCCAACTAAATGGCGAATGACTAACTAATCCGCCACACCTTCGTTCACATGTTTTCGTCGCCGGAAGGGCGGCATCTTGACCTTCCTGCACAGGTAAAAATAAACCACAAAATTAAGATCATCGTTTTCTAAAAGTTGGACCACAAGGTATAAAATTTTCTAAAACTTTGGCCACGTGCGTCCGGGTGATTGTAACTGGTTCGCCTGCTCTGGAAGTATGAGCAGCTCCTCACCATTTTCAAGTATGGCTCAGATTTTTTTAAAAATGATCAATTTTCAAGTCTCGCAAGAAAACATTCTTTGATTAAATTCAGCTGGCTTTACTTGAGTAAATTAGAACGAACACAAAATTAACAGTCCGAGCTGGGAAACAAGTTTGCATTTTAAAATTGAAAATTAAACCATGAGCGGTAGCCCACCGTTCGGGTGTCCCATGACGCGTTCAAAAATTTCTAGTTTGATTTTCCCCGACCGCGAAAAAACGGTCGCTTCCCCCTCCCCACGGCGGCTTTCACAGATTTTAATTTTGACGACGATGCCGGAACTTCCGCGGCGGCTGTCAGATTTTCCGAATGAAATCCCGCGTGGAGCAATGCGGCCGTCTGTGAATTTTCCAGTACTTGAGCCAGCTCCGTTTCGGAGCGGGAGGATAACTCACTGAGGGTGCTGCAGTGGTTGAGGAGGGCGTAGATATTTCTCGAGTCCACGCCCGGCATTTTCGACAGGAATGAATGAGGGATGGGATTGTATTTTGTGGAAATGTGATTCCCAACAGATTCCTTCTGTATTGCTAGAGCCTCTTCGGGGCTGGGTTGAGCTTTTCCTTTTTTTAATTCCTGCGCAAAAAAAACAAAACACAATAAATAAAAATAATTTTTACTGTATACCAATTACTTTACCTACAATACTTCTCCATCAAGTTTCTCATGCAAAAGCTATACTCGCCTGAAAAATCTCAGATGTGTAATGCGGGCTGGGAGACCAAATGAGGCGGAGAGCCGGGAAGTTCATTGTAAGGACTTGAAGTTTCGGCATGATCTGGGACAGATCTGTTAATACAAAAATGCAGTCGTTCAGAACAGTCGGAATAATCTAATTTTCTCAAAACAAAAAACGAAAATCATCAAGCATTTTCCAAATCACCGTCACGCCTCCGAAACGTCCCTGACAGCTGCGCCTTCTGTTCATGCTCAATGAGTAGGATGGGTTTTTTGTAATGTCTCCCCATGGCCTCCGCCTGCTTGTACAGCCGCCCGCTATTCAAACTCCCGATCAGATCCGAAATGGACTTCCGCTCCACGCAAATGTCCGGCGTCAGGATGTAATCCCCCACGTCCAGAGTCAGCGGCTCCAAATCCAACCCTCTCTTGTGCAACAGGGACGGCAGTTCCGAGCGAAACTCCCGGATATCCACCAGGATCACTTGCTTCTCTGTTGAAATAAAAAAACAATAATTTTAATTTTCGAACGGAATCATTTTTTTCAGTAGGCATTCAATCGGGAAAGGAACACACATTAGCTAGGTTAAGATGAAAAATCATCGGCACACAAACTATATACTAACCATCCCCAGATTTTTCCATATTTCTCTGAGATTTGTCCGCGTTAGTAACATCACTGGCTTTACTTGGATCCCGCCAAAGATCTTGATTCAACTCATCCCGAGCCTCCCGCTCATTCGGAACAACCTACGTAGAGCAAATCCATGTGATTATCCTAAATTTTAACTTAGGCTCATGAAAAAAATGTCTTCCGCACCATCGAAGCCTTCTCTTCAATCAGTTTTTCAAAGGCCAGCTTTTCTCGCTGAATTGAGGTCAAATAAATCTGCTCCTCCACGGAGTTTCGAAATGCGAGGAAGTACACGCGGATATTCTGTTGTGCTGCCATCCGCGCCCGATGAACTTCAATCTGGCGGATGAGTTCCAAATCTACATTTTCAAATTACAAAAATATAAAATGCTATTAGAAAACACAATTTTGGATTTAGGAAACAAATATTTTTTCCATTTTGTAGCAAAAATAATGCACCTGGATCAAAAATAACAATAATATCTGGTTTGAGTCTGGCCAGCGTCTCGTTGACCCCAAAAGCCTCCTCCTCACTGGCACTTCGATACGGATGGATGGTGACGGGACAGGGGAAAATGTCAACACAATTCTCGTATTTCCTCTGAATCTGAGTCAATGTGATTTGAATTTGATTTTTTCCCGCTCCAAATTCCTCGGAAACTGAATCATTTTCATCATTATCACAGAGTTTCGGTCTCTTCTTCACCGGTTCCGCCTCTGCCCGCCGTTTGGCATTACTATGGGCGACGTTGAGCCGACTCACCAGATCCGCGGGCAGATCTATTTTAACATTATCCGAGCTCCGCACCAACTTGCCCAACACCATCTCACTCCCGTCTGCGAGGTAATCACTGAGAATCCCACAAGTTTTCCGATCACTGGCAAAGATAATGGTTTTCAAGTCCGGAGGAGTCATTGGGCGTGGTGAATCGTGTTCATCTTGGTGGTCCACCATGGATTCCAACGCCCGTCTTTTCCCACTCTGAACAAAAATGTCGTTGAGGATCTCACTGAGGGCCAACCATTTGGGGTGAATTTCCGGGCGGAAGGCACTCGTCACTTTTTCACCAGCGGTTGCGGAATCATTGTTGCAAGTCTTTTTCGACTTTTTCGGCTTCATGATCCGTTGGCGGGCGGCGGAGATGATTTTGTCGGCGGAGGAGGTCACCACCCAGGAGGACTTGAAGGCCATTTCACTTGAGGTGTAATTGCAGAGCACGGAATAGAACGAGACACAGTCAAACTTGGTCAAGTAGGTGAGCAGGAGGCGGAAGACTTTAATGTCACTCAGGAGCTCCTTCGCCTTCTCATTGATTGTGTTCCATTCCGCATCCAAGTGCCCCGCCACGATTTTCTGGAAGCCGGAGGTCAGCGCCGTCTCCGCACTGATCTCCTCGTAGTTCAGAGCGGGGACGAGTCGCTTGAGCTCGGAGACGGACCAGCTGACGAGGTCGAGGAAATTGGACTGGATCTCCCGCATTTCCTCCGTCAAGTTGAGCTGGATCTCCACGACGTTGCTGGCGGCGGCCGCGTCACCCGGGATGGACAGGGACTGCTTGACCAAGTCGTGGAATCTGGGCCAGAGGGACACGTTGGCCAGGAATGAGGATCGCATAACACGGCTGAGGCGGGAGAAACCCAGGAGGAAAGATGTCGGGGAGTGGGAAAAGGCCTTGATGAAACCCTCCTTGTTCTTCATCCGGTACAGGCGGAGTATGAAAGCCTCCTGCACAGATCCCATAAACCATTAAATTCTGTAGTTGAATCAAATGAATCTAATAAAAGATCATCATTAGAACAAAGAAATCCACTGCAGTAGTACTTGGGAATTTTCAGTGACATCCTGAGCCCGGAGCAGTATTATACCGGTCACTTTCTCAATGGGAAAAATCTCCTTGAGCAGATCCATGACGAGGATACGGGAAGTGATGAAGAAAACCCCGCCGTTGGCGTACAACTGCTTCCGGTCGTTCGCTAAATACTCCTCGCTCGTGATCGAGTAGATTTTCTCATTTTCCAGCTTCTCTTTGAAGTAGGCCTCTTCCCCTTTGGTGGAGCCCAGGACGAAGACGAGGCTCGTCTCCGTCGTGTAAGCCTTCAAGATGTTCTTGAGCACCTGTGGGAATCCGGTAAGGTGCCAACACATGAGATCTTCAATCAACCAACCAGAAGAACAACAAAGTGTCATGAATCCAGGCATGCAGATTTTATCAGATTCCATATTACCTCCTCCGTGAGAATTCCCTTTCCAAAGATAAAGAGCCCATTTTCATGGACAGCGTCGAGGAAGACTTGATTTTCATAATCCAGCATGACTGTTTCACCAGTCTAGTGGTCCCACCGATGACCAAGTTGTTATTGATTTTACTGACTCTGGTCTGTGATTGCCATTGCCAAATGACCTCGTACGACCTGCGAGAAACTTTATTCTGAAGTCAACTGGGCTATTATTCAATTGCCCATTGTGTCGGCCCTCGTTCTATCCGGGATCAGCGAGACTTCAGAATGACTACGATTTGAACTGCACACAGCCCAAGCCCAACGTTTGATGTAAATGTGAGCCACAATAAACAATTTGCAATTCAAACTTGGCGCCAAAAAGAATCTTCTTCAACTCGATGGCTCAACTTCAGGATTCTCTCACTCTCTCACCAGTGTTGCAGTTGACACGTACAATAGATGTGCCCCATCAACTAAGCCCGCAGCAGCCCGCGACTCGCCCGTTTCCATCGGGTTTAAACTGGACAGGGCCAAAACAAACTGGGCGGGCTGTGGGCACTATTTAAAAATTTCAAAAAGTAGCGGGCGGGTTGGGTAGCCCGTTCAACATTCCTCAGAAGGCCACAAAAAGTCCATGATTAGAAGTGGACTTGAATAACCGTGATTTTTCATCACACAAATGAACAGCCAAAGTTGTCCCCAATCCTGACAGCCTTAAGAATTTTCTTGTTCATTTCTTGCATGACATCATTTGTTTGCATTTTGCTTTAAAATTTTTATTAAAATAATTTCCGTCGTTTTTTCAAATTAGCTGTGTTGTAACTTGTAAGGTAATTATTTTGACTGGCATGAAACCCGCGCGGACCCTTGGTCTACCGCGGGCTGGGCTTTAAATATTTTTGTGTGGGAGGGCGCGGGTTCAGCCCCCACAAAAAGTGTTGACGCGGGACTGGGCCCAGTCAATTAAAATTTTAAAACACTACCTGGGCGGGCTTTTTGAATTATTGCTCAGAGGGCACACCTCTGCTTCTCACTTATGTATGTGCCTTTACGGCACTTGCAGTGGCCTGA